>JAGFNQ010003043.1:51808-280038 GCA_024364735.1 Boesenbergia rotunda | reverse complement strand
TCTCCTTGAACGTGCTTTCGCCCGGCTTCTCATCCCTCGGATGTTGCGCGCGTTCTTCTCGCTCCACCGGCGTACTCTTTCACAGGCCTCCACGTCCCTCGGATGCACCGAGCTCGTCGGCTCCCTTCCCATGTCATCTTTCTCGTCCGCTGCGTCTTCCGCTTGACTTCCTACGCTCCTAAGCTCCTGCACACTTAGACACGGATTAAAACACCACAGGACATAACTCGGTTGACCACATCAAAACTTACCTGAGGTACTTATAATCTATCCCTTTTTGATGTGCATCAACCCGAGTTAAGTTAGGGTGAACGAACAGAAAAAAAACAAGAATAAAATTTGACAATGTAAGCACAAAAAAAAGAGAGTAAAATTTGAGCCTATCCCATAACTTAATACTATTTTTCCTCCTTTAATCACATCAAAAACTTAAAACATGTTAAGGGAAATACTTACAATAATTAAAAAAAACTTAATCCAAAATCCAAAATCCAAAATTTTTGAAACTTTTTGATAAGAATTTTAACACAATTAAATAGTTTTTAGAAAATCTAAGTTTTCAAATTTTGCTTTGAACATTAATTTTTAAAATGTAAAGTCTATTTTTGGAAAATTGTTTTCAAAAATATATTTTTATTTGAAAATTTATCAAATTTTTATATAAGTTAGAATTTTCATAGAATTATCTTCAGAAAAAATTGTCAACGTGAAAATAATTTTCTAACTTTTTGAAAATTAATTTTGAATTCAATGTTGATAATTTAGAAAAAAAAATTTAAATTTTGATTTCAACATCAAATAATTTTGAGACTTTTTCTCAAGGCTTAGAAGATAATCTCCAGATTCCAAGAAATCAGATTCGATGAAATTAATTTTGTAAGTATTTTTAAAATTTAAAAATATATTTTCGAATGAAAAATCATAATAAATCCATTTATCTTTAAAAAAATCCGAATTTTTTTTAGATATAAAAAAGGAAATTCTATCAGCGAAAAATATCAAACTAATTTTTTCAGCAACAGTTAATTTACTTTTTAAGTCTACATTTTTATTTTTCAATTTGCACATGGATTTTGTCATTTGTTTAATACCAAAATATAATTGGTCAGGAGGTAAAAGACATATCTCACTTACCATATCGTTTCTGAATCGGAAGCACCCCCTTTGTCACTGTTATCTTCTGACGTGGCTCCCTCTTTATTGATGCTTTCATCTTCCTGGTGTGAAGCCATCAGTGCAAGTCCGGCGTGTTCCTCGAGATTTGAATCTTTCGTTGAGTACTCGTCCCATGTTGCTTTTAGGTTGTAGACTTTTGTCTTTGTTGCCCCTTTTCCTTTGTTCTTAAATTTGGGACAGTTTTCCTTCACGTGTCCCTCTTCGTTGCAATTGTAGCAGCGGATTTTCCTTTGCTTCTTACCCTACACTTTAGTAAATCTTTTAGCTTTAAAATATTTGGACAATTTCCTTACCATGTATGTTGTGTTTTCTTCATCTTCAGAGTATTCGTCTTCATGTTGGATCTTCCTCAAGCTTAAGGCGATGTTGTCCGCTTTACTCTTTCCTGCACATCTAGATTCGTGAAGTTCTAAAATTGAAAAGAGTTGCTTTAAGGTATTTACCTCAAGATCCTTAGAGATATAATAAGTGTCAATTATCGAAGTCCAGTTCGGGGTCCTCGGGAAGGCGTTTAATGCGTACCTTTGAGCGTCCCGATTGCTTACCGACTCTCCGAGGTTGTTGAGTTCTGTAATTAACTCTTTAAGTTTTGCGTGTAGTTGAGCTACTGACTCTCCTTCTTCCAGTTGGAGGTTGCTAAGTTGATTCCGAAGCAGGTCTCTTTTTGCTAGTTTGGCTTCGGAGGTACCTTTGTGATGTTCAAGGAACTTTTCTCAAAGTTCCTTTGCAAATCGGTAGTTCTCGATTCGGTTGACTTCTTGTGCAGGCAGTACGGTCAGCAAATGGAACTCTGCTTTCCCGTTTGCCACGAAGTCTGTCTGCTCCTTCTTTGTCCACAGGCTTTCATCTTTGGGTTTGTCGTCGGCGTCTTTGGGAGTTGCAAATCCATTTTTCATAATTAAAAGTAAATCAAAGTCTGTTTTAAAAAATACTTGCGCTTCCAACTCGCAGACTCCCTCTCGAACATTGGCGGGTAGATGATAGGTCCGACCATTTTGTAGATTGCTTTAGACGACGGTTAGTCCTTCTCGGGCATCTTGGCTCTGATACCAATTGAAGGTGATCGTAGATCGGCAAGAGGGGGTGAATTGCTCCTGAAAAATAAAAACTAAATCTTTTGTTTTTGCTAAACAAAGATAAGAGTTAGTTCAAACAATAATAAATAACATTAAAAAAATGAAGCAATATTGAAAAGAAAGAGACAAATGGATTTTACTTGGTTTGCAACCAGGAAGGTTGCTAATCCAAGGCAGAATGTAGTTCGATTCTCCTGAATAAACTCTTTTGGGCTGAGAAACCTCTTACACAATAAAAACTCAGAAAAATAGTATTACAAAGACTTCATTTGCAGTGAATGAGTTGATTTAGAACTGAACTCTGAGGGCCTATTTATAGCCCCGGTCAACTCTATCCGAATGTTGACGTGACACTATAGGGGCGCCCGAGTGGTTGAGGGCGCCTGACACGTGGCTTGTGTTAGTATTGTGAGAGAAGTGTTCTAAGGCAATTGTCTTATGATTGTAATCATTTATTTTAAATAAATGAATATTCACTATTTGAGTATACATGTTTGTGTATTTGATTGAGATCTTAAACTCATTTACTGAATGTCCGCAATACAATTCACAGCATGAAAGAATTTGTGATGAATTCACAACTAGTGATTATCTCTACATGTGCAATTGTGAAATATTGAAATTGTCCCTAGTCGATGAATTGATAAATACGGACACTATCAATTCTGTTGAGACTAGCATGGGTTATTCTCTAATCAGCTGATTCTCACTGGCTGGAGACATTGGGATGTCCGGAGATAAATATGAATGCTAGTTAAGGGAACTAGTTCATTGGAGTGACTGGCTGTAAAACTTCATATGATAATCTACATATAGATATGTCAATGAAGTTCTTACTGCAGCTTAAGTGCGATGTTCCTTTGACTTGCGGTGTTCAAGTCATCTTGGTCATGGAGACTTATACTTTGACATCTTAAGCAAGCATCTCTAAGAAGGTGTGGACCCAGGATGGTTGGGTATAAGCCGAAGTGCCCGAAGATGTTTGAACAGCCTACAAAGGATTCACCACTCCTTGCGAGGAGATGTATACCCAAGGCCTATCGTCGGATTGTTACTCGAAGCCTCTGGCCAGAGCATCACATGTTCAGAGTATGGATCTCTCAGAAACATGAGAGTAACTAGAATCCGTAGGACGAGAAAAACATTGCTTGGGCTAGGTATGACGTTGTCAGCCTAGTGGGGACTGACACACATAGATCGTGTCCTGAACCAAGTGGGTATAAGATGGTGAAGGGAATGGGGCACGATTCATTATAGCTACTGAAGGGTTTCAGAATTATTTCTGAGGTCAACCGTTGATCTTTCGATTAATTGGGGATCATGATGTACTACTAGGTGCCACTCATGATCGTTCTATAATTGATTAATTATAGACGGCCAACATAAATCGAAAGCCTATTTAGTCACACGCACTACGAGTAATCCGAGGGATTTAAAACGAGTTGAAAATTGGATTTTCCGATCAAGAGAGATAAGTCGAATCTGAATTTTTCAGAGACGCATCGGAAGCTTAAAATGGCTAAGTCTTTTGAAGGCTTATTGAACGAATTAAATGAGTTTAATTCGTATGGTATAGGCTTGGGTTTGGCCGGCCAAAGAGGGTCCCCACCCTCTTTGTTTGGCCGGCCACATTAAAAGGGGAGAACCAAATTGTTTGGTTCAAATTATAAAATAAACCGAGCTTGGTTTGTTTTATAAAATTATGGATAAAGAAATTTATATAAAAAGATTTATTTTTCATGGAAATTAAAATGAACCATGGATTGGTTTATTTTATTTTATAAAATCAATAATGGATTGATTTACCATGATAAAGAAATTTCTTTCCATAAGAAAAGGGAAACTTGGTTGATTTTTTATTATAAATTAAATTATAATAAAAACTTGGCATGATGGAATAAATCATAGAAAAATTTATATGATAAATTTCTTATGAAAATTTATTCCATAAAAAGGAGACTTGGCGATTGAGAGGCTACTATATAAAGGAACCAAGGCAAGGCTTGGAGATTAATCTAAGAGATCTAGAAATAAGCCCTCTCTCTCTCTCTTTCTCTCCCTCTCCCTCCTCTAGTGCCGCCGGCCCTAAAAGGAGGACCCCTTTGTTGCCGTGAGCTTCATCCACCAAGCAGCTGCCGAAGAAGAAGAAGCGGGCGCAACTCCTTCCTTCCTCCCGGAATCTTGATTTCGTTCTTCGTTCGGTGGTTAGTCTTCCCATCTCTCTCTTGGTATTCTTGTCGTGCCTTTGGAGAATCTAGTAGTTCTTGTCGGCACGAAACTCGTGGCTTTGCGAAGTCATCCCGAAGAAAACTCAGCGTGGACGCGAATAGAGGCGGAGCTTCCAAGGGACGCTTACGGTTGGATCTCGTCCCTTCCTTCGAGTTACGCGAGGTATTAAGTAAATTAGTTTACTTTCTGCAAAATTTTAATGTATGATCATGTCTACACAATATAAGGTTGCATGCTTAGATGTGTGGTTAAATAATTTGTGAAATTATTTATGCTAAACCTTCCGCTGCACGTAATTAAAATTTAAAATTACGAACCCGCATCCATGTCAACATGCACCCGGTCCCAACAGCTTGTGCATTATCCAATGCGCAACGTTCGCAAACGGCTAGCTGGCAGATAGAATTTGGCTCTCGAGCGCCTGTATGCACTTGGGCGCCCGGGAATAGGGGCGCCCTCATTCACGAGCGCCCGAGTGACTTTTGGTCAGCAATTTGCTGACCAGTCTCCCTCGGCTCTTCTTGGGTGATTTCCGGGCCTTCCAGAGTTGGGCTCACCCGAACTCTCCTCCGGCCTTCTCCTCGAACGTGCTTCCGCCCGGCTTCTCATCCCTCGGACGTCGCGCGCGTCCTTCTCGCTCCACCGGCTTACTCTTCCGCAGACCTCTGTGTCCCTCGGATGCACCGAAACCGTCGACTCCCTTCCCGTGTCATCCTTCTCGTTCGCTGAGTCTTCCGCTCGACTTCCTGCGCTCCTAATCTCCTGCATACTTAGACACAGGGATTAAAACACCACAGGACCTAACTTAACTTGGTTGACCATATAAAAACTTACCTGGGGTACTTACACATGCGTGACCACCGACAGAGTCTAATTCCGAATCCCGAGTCAAAAGTTATGGCTTCCGGAAGATTGTGTTGTTGAACCTGCATCATTCTCCCCAAGGTAGAGTAAATTCACCATCGAATTATCAGCTACCTCATCATTAGAAGAATAACCTGTAGGCTATTCGGGCCGCGAAAATCGCTTTTTCGCGTCGCGGAAACCCCGAAAGCCCCAATAGAAAGGATCCGAGCGAAGAAAACCATTTCAAAAATTTACGAGTGCTCGTTTACATGCTTCAAAACCGATCTACAACCTAGATCTATTAGAGAAGAGAAAACTACCTTCGATGCGTGCCCCGCAATTCCCGCTCGCTCCTCGGTTGGTGTCGGATCTCAAGGATGCAAAGTAGCAACCCTCTAGAAGTATCCACACAAGCAAGAGAGTGGAGAGGAGAGCCCAAAAGTGTGCTAGCACTACTTGGGGTCTCGGCAAGATGAGAGGAGAGGGAGAGCCAAAACAAAACAAAACCAAGTAAAGAGAAGAATGAATCACACACCCACAAAAAAACTCCTTTTTTGTGTGTTTTAGTGGCCGGCCATTTAATGGCCATTATTGGCCATTAAGTGGCCGGCCACCACCTTTGGTAACCCCCTATTTGAATTCAAAATTCAAATGGGGAGGTTACTTAGCCTTGATGATGATGCCAAGTCATCACTTGGTCAAGTCAAGGTGATGTGGCTTGAGTCAAGTCAAACTTGTCTCTTATGGACTTTCCATATTTAGCCAAAGTCAAACTTTGACTTCATTACTCTCCCATGATTAGATTCATCCAACACTTGGATCAAACTCGAGTCCAACTCAAGTTGTCTAATTTGAGTCAAGTCAAACTTGCCTTTTATGGACTTTCCATATTTAGCCAAAGTTAAACTTTGACTTCATTACTCTCCATCATATGGACTTATTCTCCATCTATTGCTCTATGTGTGTGACCCTATAGGTTCTTGTAACGTTGGCAATGCCCTTAAACCTATTTAAGGACATAAGCAATGAGAGGTATCTAGCAACACATCATTGCTCCCCAAGTTACAAGAATGTCGAGATCCAACATCACCATTGTGACTAATAATTGTGACCATCACAATATGTGACAACGTCCTTCTATCCTCGATATCTAGATTGATCTTTCATGAGGCATAGACCGCGTCATCCTCAAATCAATCTATATGTCTTGATCTCCAAGTAGACTCACTATAATCAAATAAGCTCAATATCTAATATTGCCTTATTTGGGCATGGCCATGCACTTAGTGGTCTTACTCTATTAAGAACGAAGATATCACTCCCGTCATATAGGAGGGATAGATCCCATCTACGTTACTCACATCCCTCCGCATAATTTGTTACAAACCCAGTAATCGCCTTTATAGTCCACCCAGTTACAGGTGACGTTTGACGAAGCCAAAGTACGTAACTCCTTATGTAGGGAACTATGGTAACTTCAGGTCTAGGACTATAGTCATACTAATAGTCACATGAGAAAGTATATGACACTCATATAACGATCCATGATACTTTCTCATGGCGGACCATTCAGTATACATTCTCTAATGTATACCCATGTGTCAACTTGATATCTCATATCCATGACTTGTGAGATCAAGTCATCATGTTGACCTACATGCTAGTCTCTATGCATTAACATTGTCCTTGAATGTTAATACTTGACTAGGAATAATTAAGAGTAGTGTTCTCTATATCATCTCACTATCGATTCAACTAATCGATTGATATAGATAAGAACCTTCTACTCAAGGACGTTATTATACTAAGTTATTTGGCACCAATACACATAAGTACAATAACCATAAGAAATGCCTTTATATATAAGAAATATATATACAAGAATATGATACAATGAGTCCAAAAAGTAATCATCATATGATTGGCTCTAGGGCTCTCTCTAACATAACCATGGAAGGGAATAAAAAATGTTTCACATTAAAAATATCAGCAGTACAAATATGGCTAGGCAGCTTCAAACGATATGCATTGGCACCAGACCCACATCTAGGCTTGGACTACGAATGAGTTTCAAAGAGTGATCTTCATCCAAAGTGAAATAATGATCACGGTGCATGTGTTGTCTAACTGAAGGTCGTGGGTCTTGATGAGGTGCATTCCCTGCTAACTGTCAGGATCCTTTTCCTTCAATTTGTCAATTATACTTGTTGTATAGTCTTTAAATCATTCTAGGTAATCCACTCTAAAAGGGTGGGTCCTAAATTCATCATCGATTTTTTCTAACAATGGAGTTTTTCATCAAGTGGAGGCTTAACAAATAATAAAAATGATAAAAGTAACCTTGTAAATAAAAGGAACAAATAGAAAATTAAGCGTGTAAGGTGGTACATAAATTTATTGAATAATCTGTATTAGATTGTACATTAGAAAAATTAACTAAATGAAACAAAGAAATTTTAAATAAAGGAACAAAAGTATCGAGTCTCCACTACAAAATTTGCACCATGTAGCCTTTGATGAATGCTCCTCAAATAAAATTGCTTTGGATTTTTTTTAGACAAGAGCTAATCTATAAACATCTAAATTTGTAAATTCACAAATTTATAGGTCTACAATGTTAATGCCAGTGCCTAATCTTCAAATTCTCAAATATTTAGGACTAAAATGTAAAATGCTATATGCTAATCTGGAAATTACAGGACTAAAATGTTAATTGGCTTCGTCTTTGTAGGTTATATGCTATTTTGGAAGCAAAGTAGAATCCTATTAATCAAAAGTTTAAGTATTACATGAGCGACTAAACACTTTTATAGACTCAAAACTAGGAAATGACACGGCAAACTAGGAAATATAATAATCACTATTAATTGATTACTAAGTCAAAAATGAATTATCAAATAACACTATCAAATACCAAACAACTTGAAACGTCTCAAAGTCCAAAGTATTGCTAATTTGCATATCATAAATTCTGATTACTTTACCAGCTATGCCCAAATATATTTTTTATTCTAATTCTGGAATCTAATCAATGTTGTTCAAAAACTTACTACTCATATATGGGTGTTTTTGGAGATTGCAAGTACTATAGCATTTATGAGAATATTGAGATGAAGATGCAGGAGAAAATTTCATTGCCCGAGATCATCTAGAATCAAAAAATAAACTGAAAACCAAAAACATACCTTTGTTCACTGTGACTTAGTTTTCCTCGGTTCCTCTCTTCTTTGATGGCCTTATATGGGTCGAGCACACAATGTTATAAAAGGTTGGAGAGGACCTAGTCTTTATAGATGCAAAATCTAAATAATTCCACATAAAGGTTTATAGGGTTCATGCTTACACGGCTGCTATCCGTCACGTCACTATGAGATGACTTTATCCAATCCAATCACATCCTGCGAGTTAAGGATTTGGATTCAACTTTATTTGTCTCTCGTTTAATTTGAATTGAATTTGAAACTATTAATGGTTGCTTGAGAGAATTTCAATTGGAGATGTGACATAAGAGATAAGTGGTTCCATTGGCGGCCACTTGAGAACAACCTTGATAAATGATTAAATATTAGAGCAATGATAGGGAGAGTGAAAATGAGAGAGTGAAAATCATAGTGAATGATATGGCATGACGTGGCACTTTACATGCACACGCCCGATTATCGCTTGGATACCATCGGCGGCCTTCGGTCGCCGCTCCGAATCAAACTATATCCTGGGGGGCACGGTGAACCCGTCGGAGATCGTGCATGCAAGGTGCCACGTCATTCACTATGGTTTTCACTCTCCCATTTTCACTTTCTCAATCATTATTCTAAATATTAAGAGGTGAGATATCATTGCGCAGTGTGAGGCTTCATCAAAATTAAGGGAAACCTATTTGAAGAAAAAAAGAATAATCCAAAGTAACATTGAAGCACACAACTAGAAGCAAAATGTGTTTCCTTTCAACTGGTTTCTTTTTGCTTTTTCAAGAAGCAAAATTACTTTGGAATTCTATTACAAAGGCTTATGATTATTTTATGTACTGAATTGGTACGTATATGTCTGCCTTTAGTGTTATTGAGTATGATAGATAATTGTATGAATGATTGACCTTAGCATAACTTTGGTTTGGTGAATGCATAGCTAAGGTTCCAACTTGTTCTGGACTTCAGACTCCTATGCTATTTTTTTTTTTTTGGCACCATGAATTTCTAAATGCAATACCGCGTTGGCTTCATTGATTCTCGTAGGCATCTGAAATAAAAATGGGATATGATCCACCAGAGTTGTCCATGGCTGGCCAGTATACTCTTAAGAGTGATGTTTACAGCTTTGGAGTGATCATGCTGGAGCTCATGACTGGGAGGAAACCTTTTGACAGGTAATCTTCGAAAAGATTCACAAGAAGACCCGGTTAATTTCCTAAAAGATGATGGTCGAGGCTCAACTAAGTAATCTCTCGGAGGATGTGTCAAATCGAGAAGTTTAAATGCTGCCTGCTAGTGCTTGTAAGTTTATGATGTTGCAGTCTGATTGATTTGCAAACTCCAACAGCTCAAGGCCAAGGTCGGAGCAATTGTTGGTGCAATGGGCAGCTCCCCAGCTCCATGACATTGAGGCTCTGGAAAGGATGGTTGATCCTGCACTCAAGGGGCTATACCCTTTGAAATCAGTGTCTCGATTTGCTGATGTAGTAGCCCTCTGTGTCCAGGTAATATTTAATTTGTTCTCGAGCTAAAAACAGGCTTCAAAATTTTTGTGCTCGATTGCAGTCACGTTGGGCATTAATCTTGCATTACTCTTTCAATTTAACTTTGTTAATCAAATGTCGTTTGACAGTCTGAGCCAGAGTTCAGACCACCCATGTCGGAGGTGGTGCTGGATCTCGTTCGCTTGGTGAAGAGGGCAAGGGTGCCAGGAGATTAGTATATATCAATAAGCTAATTCATTGAATGTTTAATCTATTGATGTGCAGATAAAAACTAGCTAGCTAGCTAGCTAGCTAGCTAGTGTCACGTATGTAATGTTAATTTAGTGTGTCCTCTACTCCTCAGAGATTGATTATTTGCTTGATTTTCTATAGTAATTAAACAAAACAAAACAAAACAAATTCTTTGGTTGGTTGGTTGGTTGGTTGTTTCTTTCAAGAATATTTTGTACGTTGTTGTTACTTTCATCAATTAATAATGCAGAATTTAAAGAACATAACTGATGGTCCATAGCAGCAGGATAGCCACGACCGCCCTCCGCCAGAACAAAGCTCCACCTCCGCCGGCAGCGCTGGTATTCACAGCACGATCGTGCTTTCCCACGTCGATCATGATGTTAAACTTGCAACTCCCTTGCGAAGGATCGGTCTTGGTGAGGACGGAGAGATCGGAGAAGTTGCATGCGCCCTTTTGCTGGTTGGCCAGCTGGAAGAACTGACTGAACGCGTACGACACGTTGCTCCTTGCGTCCAATCCGTTGCAAGAGGAGCCGTAGCCCAGGCTGGTGCAGTCGGCGTACTCGCAGGCGTACCCGACGGCGTCAGCAATTTCGGAACCGGTGGCGCTGGCGGTGGGCGAGAGCACACACCACTGACGCTCGAGGTAGCGGACGCCTCGTGCCGGTACGAGGGGCCGGCCGTCATCCATCACGAATTGGTACTTGAGGGTGCCGTCGTAGTAGAAGAGGCCCCAGTGGCGCTCAAAGTTACCGGGTTGGATGCTCTTCTGGTCCTCGTCAAGCAGGGCGAAGAGGTAGATGTCCGGCGGCGCAGGTCGTTTGGGTGTGCCGCGCCGTTGTCTGATCCGATCGAGCAGGCCCTGGTTGAACCGGCGCGCGTAGTCAACATTGGCATGGATTTCACCGTCGGTGGGCCACCCAATCTCGCCGACGATGACCGGCATGGATCCAAAACCGTTGCGCTCGAGCGCCCAGATGAGGGTGTCATAGCTGGCCTCGAACACGTTGGAGTAGGAGATGGAGCCGTCGACGACGGGGTTGGCGGCGGAGGAGGAGGAGAAGAAGGCGTAGTCGAGGGGGAAGTGGGGATCATCGTAGAGGCTGAGGAAGGGGTAAATGTTGATGGTAAACGTGCCGCCGTTGTCCTGAAGAAAACGGACGATGGCGACCATGAGGCCGTGGATGTCGGGGCGGAAGTCACCGCTGGAGGGGAGACCGCTGCTGCCGCTCTGGTAGACGTCGGCGTTGAGGGGGACAGTGACGCGCACTTGCCGACTGAGCCCGGCCTTGATCAGGGCTGCCTGGATGTTCTGCAGCGCTGCGAACGTCGTGTTCTCGAACATGCCGTTGTACGTCTTCAGAAACGGCTCGTTGCCAACCGCCACATGCCTGAATATAATCATGCATCCATCAATCCAAAATATTTGACGAGTTACTTAACTAACCGATCCCAACGGTTGATGATATATATATACATATGCATCCGTGCGTACGTGATATTGACGCCGTACTGGGAGACGTAGGTGGAGACGTTTTGCATCACCCACTGCTCGGCGACCTTGACGCTGCCGGCGAGCGGTGCAAGAAACTCATTGGGAATGCCGACCATGACCTCGATGCCGGAGCGGCCGAGGGCACGGAGGGCGGCGGCGTCCGCCTCGAACAGCTTCACCTTGTCGAAGTTGTTGTCCCTGAGGAGTCGCACCACTATGTCCGCCGGCAGTCGGTGCGAAGACTGGGTGCCCCAGTTGCAGCCCATTCCGTCGGCCATCAGCGCTGCTTCCTGAAGCAGGACGAGGAGCCACACCGCGGCGGCAAGAACAACCGATCCCATAATTAATTGCATGCGACAGTATTAATCTAATTTTGAATTAGAACGTCGAGTACTGCATGGCATTTAAATTTAAGTGCATGTTGTGCGTATTATTAATTCTTTAGGGAGGGGAAAGGAATGGCAGAGGAGCTAGTCCAAAAAAGGAATTGGATGCATGTAAGAAACCCAAGTGCATGGATCATGCAAAAGGATCTCCCATGGCTTGGAATTGGGAAAGAAAGTAAGGGAAGCAAGGAACGGATTAAGGAGCACTACCAACTGCATGCATATAGCTAGCTAGCTAGCTAGGTTGAATGTAGACTACTGCATGCCAAGACAAAGGAAAAAAGAACCATTCATTGCCCACAGTTTATATAAGCCATTCAGTGACCAAGTATATTCATTGAAAACTATTCAAGTAAACTCTTAAAAGATTGATTTAATTTGAAGAGGAAATCAATGTCTGACTAAAGCATACAATTAGTATGAGCTAACCGAAGCTTAGCTTGATGGTTCAATTGGAATAGTCATGCTACTTACAGTACCAATAGGCTAGGCTAGGCTAGTTGGGTTAGATAGGATGGATGGTAAGACTAGCTAATACATTTTCATAACCAATTACTCCAACTAGATGGTTTCATCAAATCAATTGTGTTCCTAATTGGGCTACCTTTTCAAATGCTTCAATCAAAATCTTGAGTAACACGTCCATTTTCAAATGCTTTGAATCAAAATTAACAACCTTCTCTGCTTTCACTTTGATTTGTCATTATTTATAAAAGACAATTTGATGCACAAAATTTCGGTCAATATAGATTTCGGAGAACAATCTATTATATATAATCTTATTCTATTTTTAAGAGATTATCTTCAAAATTAATTGAAATCCATGACTTCTAAATCACGTAATAATAAATTTACTATTTCGCAAGACTCTTATCTATTTGTCATTCTTTATATAATAAAATAAAATAAAATGATGAAAAAAATTACATAAATAATAATAAAGTGAGTTTGCATATGTAACTTAATGAATTTTTTTTCCTTTCAAGTTGCTATCTTTCATTTTCTAATAACTAAAATCATGTAACTTGTTGGCGGATGACCACCCCCTACGATCATTTTTTGATTTATCAAGGTGCACGTCTATAATAAATTTTTATGAAACTAAATCAATCGTCACAGAGTTAGTCGACATATGCTGGATACAAAATGCCAACTAAAAACAATTTTAAAAAAAATATATAATTACTTACTGATCCAACGTATTATAATTAAGCCGTGTTTAAACAATCAAATTGGTTTTTCTCGACCTGTTCAATCCCCCAATCAACTACGGCTAAGAAGAATCACACAAGTGGGCCCCAAACGGGGATTACAACATTTTGTTGGCCAATGCCATCGCAACAATAGATCTCTAGAATCTGGGCATTGGATAAGGAGGGAGATAAGGATACAGGCCTCCCATTGGTCGGCTCAATCCCCCAGCTAACGGGAGCCGTCCTTTACTAAAATCTGACAAAACCGACGGGCAGATTGCAATCCTGGATTCGGACCACAACATTCCTCCCCTGCCCACTACAAAGCAGGAGCCACTTTCGCATCCACTAAAACAACTCCTTTCTCATCTCCCGCCGGAGAACTCATCGCCGGCGCTCCACCGGATTTGATCTCCCCATAATGGCCACAGTTGCAATGCAAGCATCTGCGGCCGCTCTCCGGCCATGCAGCTCCCGTTCGAGATTCTTGACAGGGGGGTCTTCCGGGAAACTAAAACTGTCGAGGGTGTTCACGGCCAAATCCTTGCCGTCTTCCACCTTCAAGGTGGAAGCCAAGAAGGGCGAATGGCTCCCTGGTCTTCCCTCGCCGGTCTATCTCGACGGAAGGTGAAATCCTCTGGCGTCTAACTAGATCGCTTCATTAATCTCCCGCTTGGAACATGATTAATGATTGGTTTAATTCGAAAGCAAATTCACAGTTTGCCAGGGGACAATGGATTCGACCCCCTCGGACTGGCGGAGGACCCTGAGAACCTCCGGTGGTACGTGCAGGCGGAGCTCGTCAACGGGCGCTGGGCCATGCTCGGCGTGGCCGGGATGCTGCTTCCGGAGGTCTTGACCAAGATCGGCATCATAAACGCACCGCAGTGGTACGACGCCGGCAAGGCTGAGTACTTCGCGTCCTCGTCCACGCTCTTCGTCATCGAGTTCATCCTCTTCCACTACGTGGAGATCAGAAGGTGGCAGGACATCAAGAACCCCGGCTGCGTCAACCAAGACCCCATCTTTAAAAACTACAGTTTGCCGCCACATGAATGCGGCTACCCCGGCAGCATCTTCAACCCGCTCAACTTCACCCCCACACTCGAGGCCAAGGAGAAAGAACTCGCCAATGGTAATTAAAGTAACACTAGCTAGCTATCTAGCTAGCTAGCAAGGTTTATATATATATTATATATATAATATATATATATACATATATATATATATATATATATATATATAATATCATTCAGAATTAACTAAGCAGAGTTGCTGTTGTTTTGATGTTCTTGCAGGGAGACTGGCAATGTTGGCCTTCCTGGCGTTTATTATCCAGCATAACGTGACAGGCAAAGGGCCATTTGAGAACCTTCTCCAGCACCTTTCGGACCCATGGCACAACACAATCATCCAAACCTTCCAGGGATGAGAAATTAGGAGCAGAGCTTTTCTGTTTCAAAACACTGTAACAGTAATTTTATTGTGGGTTTAGTCGAGTGATACTTGAAGAAAGCAATCCTGCCCTGTACAGTGGAAGTTGAACTTTTGTCCATGATGCTATTGTTGTTGTCACGATCTTTGTGTTTTAATTGACCATGATCCATGCATGTTTGTTGAAGTTATTATATACAGGAATCATGACACTAGCTAGCAACATCTCCTGGCTACCCTTAATTTGTGGTTACGTTCCACAGAGCAAAAGACAAACATTTATTCTTATTCTCATAATAAAAGGAAGCATCTAATTAATGATAGTTCATGCTCCAAAGCACCATTAAGATCTCTAAACTGCAAGCCCCATAACCAAGAGCTGTGTTTCATAATAGTGGTTAAGCACTTGGCATTAACAGGCTGTTGAGAAGTACATTTGGCTGTCAATGGGTTGAAATTAATTAATGATATCTCATTGACCAGCTTGTGGCCTTTTTCTTTAAAATATAATTAGTCCCGTATGCGATCAGGGTCTAATAAATTTTCTTTAGTATCGAATCACATTACTCAGATCATTCTATTGTGAGTTGCACGGCTAAAGAAAAAGCTAGCTAGTAGTTTACCTGACTTGGAGGCAAGGTCATCACTTTTTACATCAAAATGCATAACTCTAGTTGTTTACGGGGAGAAGGAAGGTCGTTGCTTGGAGGGAGTGAGAAGACTCGATGCTTACAATGAATTCGTACTTGACGCTTGGTCGTGTATAGACCAATCGAACTCTTTGGCAAGGTGATCTCTTTTGAGCTACACCCATAATATGTACATGTTTATCCGGGGTGGTCTCTCCTCTTTGGCTAAGTGTTAAATTGCTTAGACAATCCACGATGCACTAGTTTAAAGTCTTGATTCGTCCAGAGACGCCGAATCAATAGGTTGTACAACTTAGATTGAAATCGAACCCATTTACATGTGTGGCATATAAATGTGGAGATGACTAAACTTCACATAGTGGATGAGGCGGAGAATAACTTCCTACATAACAATCAATCAAATATGTGTTTTAATTCAATGATGCATTTGTGTCAAGTAGGGAAAAAAAATCACAAAAAAAGCCCCATGTTGAATTGTATATGATGTGACAAATCTTGCAGCCCCTATATGCCCCGTCAGTTTAAAAGTCTTGTTAAGCTGTTAGTTAAAGTCAAGATAAGTCAAACATATATTCTCCTCGCTTTACGATTTTTCGTATCAAGTGGTACTTGCGCTCTATATGTTTACTCGTCTTATGAGCTCGTGGTTCCTTTGAGTTTGCAACTGCACCACTGTTATCACAAAAGATTGTGATAAATCTGGACAAACCAGGAATCACATCCAAGTCCATGATGAAGTTCCTGAGCCATACAGCTTCCTTGGCTGCCTCTGAGGCCGCCACATATTCAGCTTCCATGATAGAGTCCGCCACGCATTTTTACTTGACACTCCTCTAAACTATGGCTCCACCTCCTAAAGTAAACACAAACCTCGAGATAGACTTACTCTTGTCCCTGTTTGACTGGAAATTTGAGTCTGTATGACCCACAGGGACTAATTGGTCTGCCCGGTTTACCAGCATATAATCCCTAGTCCGTCTTAGGTGTTTCAATATATGTTTTACCGCAGTCCAATGTCCTTGTCCACGGTTACTCAGATATCTGCTAATCATGTCCACGACAAAACAGATATCTGGTCTCATGCATAACATGACATACATGAGGCTTCTTACTGCCGAGGTATAAGGAACCGTCTTCATTTCCTCTATCTCCTTTGATGTTTTCGGATACACCTTGGATAGAGGAACTCCATGCCTGAAGGGTAAGAACCCCTTCTTGGATTTTTCCATGCTAAAATGAGCCAAGACAGTGTCAACATACAAAGCTTGGGATAAGCACAACATCCTTTTCTGGCGATCCTTTATGACCTTGATCCCAAGGATGTATCCCGCTTCTCCTAAATCCTTCATATCAAACTGTTTTGACAACCAGACCCTTACGTCTAATAACACTTTGACATTGTTGCCAATTAACAAAATGTCATCTACGTAAAGTACAAGAAATACCACTATGTTTTCGTCACATCTCTTATATACACATGATTCATCCGGGCTTTGAAGGAATCCGTATGACTGGATTACCTCATCAAAGCGAATGTTCCAAGATCGCGAAGCTTGCTTCAATCCATAGATGGATCGATTAAGCTTGCATACTAGATGCTCTTTGCCCTTTGCAATGAACCCTTCTGGTTGCTTCATGTAGATGGTCTCCTCAAGACTTCCATTAAGGAAAGCCGTCTTGACGTCCATCTGCCATATCTCATAGTCCATATGAGCTGCAATAGATAAGAGAATCCGGATAGACTTAAGCATGACTACCGGCGAAAAGGTCTCCTCATAATTAATACCCTCTTTCTGAGTATACCCTTTTGCAACAAGTCTAGCTTTGAAGGTCTCAACCTTCCAGTTTGATCCTCTCTTTCTTTTGTAGTTCTACTTGCATCCAATGGCTTTTACACCATTAAGTGGTTCTACAAGCTCCCAGACCTGATTAGAATCTATAGATTCTATCTCAGAGTTCATTGCCCTTTGCCAAGAATCTACATCCTTATCTTGGAGGGTTTCGTCATAGGTCCAGAGATCCAGTTCATGTTTACCTGGGACCAAGTTCGACTACTCTCTCAAAAACATGAACCTTTCAGGCTGTCTAATAACCCTCCCACTACGATGAGGTACCACCTGTGTATCTTCTGTGACACGCGGTGTAGTGACTTATGGTGTATCCTCTTGTACAATTGGTCCTAAGGTCGGAATGCCCCCTCTTAATTCTTCAAGCACTAGTCTACTTTTGGGCTTGTGGTTCATCACATAGTCTTCTTCTAAGAATCTGACATTCGTGCTGACGATTACCTTCTGATCCTCAGGACTATAGAATAGACCACCTTTCGTTCCCTTAGGATAGCCCACAAACAAGCGTACTTCTGTACGTGATTCCAACTTATCAGTATCTCCTTTCAGCACATGTGCTGGACTACCCCAAATCCGAATATGTCCTAGACTAGGCTTTCGCTCAGACCACAATTCTATGGGAGTAGAAGGGACTGACTTAGATGGTACCATATTCAGAATATACGCAGCTGTATCTAGAGCATATCCCCAGAATGAATCAGGTAAGTCAGAGTAGCTCATCATTGACCTAATCATCCCCATAAGAGTCCTATTCTTTCTTTCTGCTACACCGTTCAGTTGGGGTGTACCGGGTGCAGTCAGTTGGGACTGGATCCCAGCCTCTGATAAGTATGTCCTAAACTCTCTAAAGAGGTACTCTCCACCATGATCTGATCGTAGTGTCTTGATACCTTTACCTTGACGTTTCTCCATATCAGCCTTGAACTCTTTGAACTTATCAAAGCATTCAGACTTGCGGCACATCAGGTAAATATATCCATACCTTGAATAGTCATCAATGAAAGTGACGAAGTATTCAAAGCCACCTCTAGCCTGGATTGACATAGGACCACACAAATCAGAATGAATCAATTCTAGCACATCTTTGGCCCTATACCCTTTAGCCTTGCAAGGTCTCTTGGTCATCTTACCTTCCAAGCAAGACTCACAGGTTGGGAAGTCTTCCACCACCAATGAACCCAAGGGCCCATCAGCTATCAACCTCTGAATCCTACTAAAGTTAATATGACCAAGCTTAAGGTACCAAAGATACGTCTGATTCATCTTAGAAGGCTCCTTTCTCTTACTTAGGTTAGATGACGAGCTATTCACTTCAGTTTGCATCGTGGGAGTCTTTGGTTCTAGAGTGTACAGATTGCCAACCATAGTACCCAAACAGATAATCTCTCTATTTCTCTTTATAACAATTCTGTTATTAAAAGCAATAGAATATCCGTCTTTTATTAACTTAGAAACTAAAATTAAATTCTTTCTAAATGAGAGTACATATAGGTAATCTCTCAGAACTAACACTTTATTTCTCTCAAAAGGCAAATAAAAATCTCCCACTGGAACTGTTGCCACCTCCGTAGCATTGCTCATGTAGACCACGATTTCTCCATCAGCCAGCCATCGGGTTTCCTAGAACCCCTACAGAGTATTGCAAACATGATCAGTGGCTCTCGTATCTACGCACCAGGTACTGGTAGATAGCACCGCTAAACATGTTTCAACGACTAAGCTCAAGGAAATACCTTTGTCTTGACGATGGGGGCAGTCCGCCTTCTAGTGTCCAGTTTGCTTACACGTGAAGCACTTGCCTTTCGGCTTCTTTACGCCAGTCCGAGGTCCCTGCGATGTTGCTGCCTTCTTGAACCCCCTTGTTTCTTATTCTTCCTGCCTTTTGGCACAGAAGCAGAAACCCTTTAAGTCACTAAGGCCTGTGAACTCTGACGAAACAACCCCTTTGCCGCCTGGAGTTCTCCTAGCAGTTCCCCCAACGTATACTCATGCTTGTTCATGTTATAGTTGAGCCGGAACTGCTCAAAACTCCTAGGTAGAGACTGGAGTATAATATCAACTTGGGTTTCCCCGTCGATTTGTGCTCCCAGTACCTCAATCTCATTGAGGTGAGCCATCATTTTCAGGACATGATCCCTAACGGGTGTCTCTTCGACCATAGTAGTCGTCATCAGGTTCTTCATCACAACATGCCTAGCGGCCCTACCCTGGTGCCCGAAGAGCTTCTTGAGGTTTAGCATCATTGCATAAGTAGTGGGCATGACCTGATACTGATGTTGCAAAACATTCGACATAGATGTCAAAATGTAGCACCGCGCCATCTCATCTGCCTTGACCCACTTCTTAAAGCGCTCCCTCTGCTCTTCGCTAGAGTTCTCGCTAAGCCTTTCGGGACAGTCCTCAAAGAGTACATGTAACACCCGAAAATTCTCAAAACTAATTTTAAAAATATCCTAGAATTTATCCCGAATTTATGGATATTTTTTATAGAATTTTTCCATGGACAAATAAGGCAAAAACAAATAAAAATAGAATGCGCAGTAAAAAAGCTTAAGGGGGAGGGGGGTTTGATCCCTAGACCTTTAGCTTGAGAGGAGAATAGGTTTACTAAGTGAAATGATTTGTTTTCATTGAAATAAAATAGAGGAAAAGATAAATAAGGTGAAGTTAGTTAAATTTTCCTATAAGCATAAAAGGGAAACTTAAGGGTTTTTAGATTTATTCTTTTCCTCACCTTCTCACCGCCGACCCCTCCCTCTCGTGCGACTCTTCCTCTCCCTCTCCCGAGTCTCTCTTCCTCCCTCACTCACGGCAAACCAAGGAGGAGGTCCAAGGGTCTTGTGTTGGGCGGATTCAAGAAGGAGGACACGTTAGGGGATCTTCTCAAGGAGTAGTTCTTCGTTAGAGTCTCTCCGAGACTCCAAGGATCTTCCCTCTCCCTAAACCCTACGCATTATAGTTGTAAGAACAAACGCAGGATGTAAGTACCGTCACCTGCAGTATAAGTAGTTTCGTTCGTATGCATAATCGTCTTAGTTTTATATATTTGCAAGTTTATGCTCATATGTGTAGGTTAACTTCCTCTACAGACTTTAAGGGCGTCACTAGACGGGCTGGACGTGCTTCCCCCTTTAGTTTGGGGTTTAGACGCACCGTCGAGTGCCTAGGGAGTGTCCTTAAAAGAAAAGGGTAGTTTTAGGCACGCAAAGTGCTCAAGAAAATATTAAGAAGCTCTAATATGAGTTTTAGCATGTTTATGAAATTAGCTACCTTTGCTTAATGTTTATGGACCCTAGTTCGTCCATTGGGTGGACTCCTAGATCGCCCTTAGGCTCTAGATCGCCTAGTAGATGCAAGGTTAAAGAGAAGAATATTTATGAAAGTATTTTACTTTTTATGGCATGTGTTTGGACTTTAGTTCGTCCATGGGTGGGCTCCTAGATCGCCCCTAGGCCCCTAGATCGCCTAGTAGTACCCTAATGGGTTCGGGATTAGCTACCTCGGATCTATTTAGGGATGCGCGCATTAGCAGCACATTGTCGAGCCCACAGCAACATGATTAGTATTTTCACTTACTATATGTATAAGTTTCAAAAGTTCAGTAATAGCTTTAAGTGAAAATAGTTTTAAGATCATGCTTAGTTCAGTTAGATTCTATGAATGTCATATGAATTTAGTTATAAGAATATGATTTAGTCCATGCGCTTAGTATGATGAGTATGTCATGATATCTGTTTAGATTATATGTTTCAGTAAGAATAAATGACAAGCATGATATGTTTTCTTACATGTATTTTCAAAAACATGATTTTCGAAATATGCATTATTTTGTGAGTAGGATGGTACTTACTAAACTTTATGCTTATAGTTTCATTTTTCCTTATACTGCAGATAAGGGCAAAGGAAAAATATAGTAGTGGAAGCGGCAGGGATAATGTGGAGTGTGTGATGGTGGAACTTGGAATGAAAAGAACCTTGGGAACTTGCATTATGAGGACGCATTATTAAGAATGCTAAATGAATTAGTTTCTTTGACATGTTTATCATTTTCCGCATCTTAAGTACCTTTGTCATGTTGTTAGCATCACTCTTGATATGAGCCTTGCGAGAATTCTAGTATGAAATTATGTATCATGAGTTGATATCATGCAATTAGGTCATGCCTAGCTTCTACATGTGATATGTTGAGTAATACATTTTAAGTGCATGCTAACTAGTAGTAAAATACATGGTCTAAGGCTATAGAACCATTTCTGATATTATAGTGCTACTATTGATGCATCTAGACAAAAACCGTGCTTAGCTTTAGTAGCAAGTTGATACAAAGTTCATGTTTCTAATTTCATGCTTAGAGATGGTTGAAGAATGCCTTATTGTCATGAAAACATGTAGAATATGACCTAGAATCATTGTATACCTACTCGTAAGCTTAAATATGAGTTTGTAGTGTTTTTGGTACGAAGTAGGTTGACCTTGGCATGTTTCTGGAATCTGAAAATTCAGATTTCAGAGCTGCCAGTCGACTGCGACAGCTACCAGTCGGCTGGTCGAGGGAACAGAAACATTCGGGCGAATGAATCCCAGGTGCAGTCGACTGCACCAGTCGACTGGCAAGATATTAGTCAACTGGTACTAATGTAAAATAGTAAGTGTTGTAGGGTTGCTGGTTAGTGCTTTAGTCATGTAACGTTGAGGTTGTGGGATCAAATCTTGGCCAAGCTAATAAAATTAAATCTTTTGTTTAAACTCTTGTGTGCTTCGATTTCAGTTTTGCACGAATGGTTTAGCAATTAACTTTCAACATGTTTATGATTTACAACATTATGTTTAAGTTATGAATTGTTAGTTCAGTAAATAGCAAAAATTTTAAATTCTCCCAGTTGGTTTAGCATCCAGAAATCAGTAATCAGTCAGCCAGTTAGTAGCGATTCGCCTTAAAGCTTAGTACCAGAAGGCGGGTCGTTACAGAGTGGTATCAGAGCCAGGTTCCATCTTTCCTCCACACACACACATTCAGCATCGTACCTGCAGCTTCCAAGTAAAAGAGGCATCTTAAAAATAACTCACATTACTTATGTTTTGTTGCCTTTTCATTTCCTACTTAACTGAAGCATGTTTATAACTCATGGCACTTTAATATAGTTATGGTAAATATGTATGTCCTCTGTTATTTAGATAATGGCTAGAGGACGACCAACTAGAAGGGCACCAGCTACTGAGCCTCAACAGGAGGCAAC
Organism: Boesenbergia rotunda; assembly: GCA_024364735.1. Classification (NCBI taxonomy): domain Eukaryota; kingdom Viridiplantae; phylum Streptophyta; class Magnoliopsida; order Zingiberales; family Zingiberaceae; genus Boesenbergia; species Boesenbergia rotunda. The sequence goes on along the minus strand of JAGFNQ010003043.1, from coordinate 257,542 downwards.
TGACACAGTGACTCCACCTTGTTGGGAACGAGATGGCTAGAGAGGGGGGGTGAATATAGCCAATCACTTCTTCTTGGAAGAGTTATCAAATTTCTGCACTTGACGTTAGTAATAGCACAGCGGAAGTATGGGAAAACAAAACTTGCAGAAACCAAAACCTAACTAGCAAGATTAACAAGATCGCTAACAAGGAGATTTTACAAGGTTCGGGGATAACTTGCCCCTACTCCTTGGCGTGCCCTTAAGGTGGGCGATCCCTTGATCGTCGGCAGATCAAGCCCTGGTGATCACCGGATATGAAACAACCTCCTTCTCGGTGGAGAAACCTCCCCACAGTTTGTTTCAAACACTAATATAGAATGAGCACAATAAAACAATAAGAAGGATCTTACTCAAACACTTAGCAAGGACAAAACACAGCAAGCTTCCCTGAGCTCCACCCAGTGGCGATCTCACGCAAGAACTCTTCTCCGTGTCTTCCCACTGTCGGACTCCAAGCCTCTTGTTTTCTCCTTCAAGCGCTCAAGTAAACGATGGTTGCTTCTCAATAGCTTGCTCAGAATGAATGAAGAACTCAATAACAGCAAGCACAATGCAGGAACTCAAGAAGCACGAAAACTGAAGAAGTGAAGAACTGTTGAACTCTACTTCTCTCGTTCCTTTTTGTTTCTCCGCCAAGCACCGGGTGATCTCATCTCCAGCAGCCTACAGCTGCCTCACTGCCAACGCGCCAACTACACTGAACCCTAACTGAACTTCCTGAGCTCCCTCAGCCAAGCTTCAGTCAGCAGCTTCAGTCCTGCATCCAGCCGTTGCAACCTGTGTGGAGAAAGGGACAAACCTGCTCCAAGGAAAGCTCTCTTTGACTTCTTCTTGAGTGTTTGAATCCTCCCCTGTCACCTGAAACTCAATCAGAGTATTAGAGCAGCAAATCAAACAACATATCAAATATCAGAGGAAAGTGGTAGCGAATCAGTTGTGTTCAGATGCGATCAGAGCGTCTGACAGTGCAGTTTGAATTAAAGTGATCGGTCACCTGACCGATCAGAGAGCCTCCTGATCGGTCACCAGACCGATCAGGCTGGTTCTAGACCGATCAGGCTCCGTCCTGATCGATCCCCAACGCTCAATCAGAAATCGCGATTTCTTTGAGATTCTCCTGGACCGATCACCAGACCGATCCCAGGTCGTGGATCGTTCACCGGACTGATCCACCCTTATATGAGGCGATTTCTGAGTTTCGCAGGCTAACCCTCCTGATCGGTCAACTGACCGATCAGGGTGTCACCTGATCGGTCAGCAGTCCGGTCAGGTCATCACCTGATCGATCAGGAACCGTCCTGATCGATCTTAGTGAGGAGCCCGCGAAGCTGGATCGTTCACCAGAACGATCTGCACAGTGATCCTGATCGGTCAGCAGACCGATTAGAAGCTGTTCAGCAAGTGAACTCAACCTCACTGCTTGCTCCCTGATCGGTCACCAGACCGATCAGGAGCCAGTCAATGGGTGAAACGCATACTCCCTGATCGGTCACCAGATCGATCAGGAGCAGCACAGTAGGTTCCCAACCTCACTGTGTGCTCCCTGATTGGTCACCCGACCGATCAGTCATCGCTGGATCGGTCACCAGACCGATCCACGAAGGAGCAGTGTGCCAAAGTCCCTGATCGATCACCAGACCGATCCAGAGACTCAAACTCAGCCCTCCAAGCTAAGTTTCCATCCACCTTAGCCCTCCAAGCTAAGGATTTTCTATCTAACCCTCCAAGTTGGGAATTTGCACCTAACCCTCCAAGTTAGGACTTTTCACCTAGCCCTCCAAGCTAGGACTTTTCACCCAACCCTTCCGAGTTAGAACATCATCCAACCTAGCCCTCCAAGTTAGGCACCTGACCCTCCAAGCCAGGACTTTTTCACCTAATTCTCCAGGATGGGAATTTGCACCTAACCCTCCAAGTTAGGACTTTTCACCTAGCCCTCCAAGCTAGGACTTTTCACCCAACCTTTCCGAATTAGGACTTTTCCAACACCTAGCCCTCCAAGCTAGGATTTCTCACACCTAACCCTCCAGGTTAGGATTTTTCCAATGAGTGATGATAGGGAGAGTGAATTTGGGAGAGTGAATGGGAGAGTGAATGACGTGGCAGTTATTGTATACACGTCCAATCGACGATCGGACACCACCGGTGGCCTTCGGCCGCCGCCCCGAACCAAACTATACCTTGGGGGGTACGGTGAACCCGTCGGGGATCGCCATAATTGCGATCTCACATCATTGATCGTCGATTTCGATGGATTCACCGTTGCCGGCCATCCTGACGAGTTCACCGTCCTCCCAAGGTATAGTTTGATTCGGGACGACAATCAGAGGCCGCCGGTGGTGTCCGATCGTCGATCGGACGTGTATACAATAACTGGACGTCATTCACTCTCTCATTCACTCTCCCAAATTCACTCTACCAATCATTACTCTTTTCCAATACCTAGCCCTCCAGGCTAGAATCCTCCATATCATGCCTAATCCCCGATCAGGACTTAATCATAATCATCATCATCAGCAACCTAAACTAAAATCGTTGTCAACACCAAAACAATAATTAGGGCCAGACTGCATCAACAATCTCCCCCTTTTTGTTGTTTGACAACCCAATTTTAAGTTTAGGGATTCTCAATCAATTTTCCAACTTTATAATCATAGGGGAATCCAGATCCTCCCCCTACAACAAGATCATTCTAAACTTAACCAATCCACACTCTCCCACTTTGTCGAACACCGAAAAGGGACAAGAGGGACTGTTAAGATTAAGATAAACTCCCCCTCAACTCTAGAGGTATCCCAAATCATCAAAGATGTGATAGTTTGTGGAATGATCATACGTACACATGTGAAAAGATATAGCAAGACATAACAGTCACATGCAACATATGAGTATGAAATATAAACTCTCAAAGCATGCCATAATAGTCATAAGTATCAAGTAGACATGGCGATGTAAGCATGAATATGACAATCGAGCAATCATGCAGATAAAAGGCACATAATCATCATGGCATCAACAATAAATATACTCAAAATAAAAAGGCATGTCAGGTAAAAACAGATAGGTCAAAGCATCCAAACAACCAAACAAGTAGCAAAATACTTGTGACTCAAGATCACAACAATCAAGTCACAGGGCATACAACCCAAAAGTCATACAACATCGTCAAATGATAAGACAGCAGACATCCTAGCTCAAGTGTCAGTGGGAGGGTCGTCATCGCGCATGAGGTCATCCATCGTGGCATCAGTAGGAGCCAGAGACCCTGGTGCAGTACGCGAAGAAGCTGCACCTCCAGGAAATGTGTGGCGGTGCCACTCATCATACCATGTCTGCTGGAGTGTGCGGGTCCCTGAGAGCTCGGTCTCGATCCTGGTCAGTCGGGAATCTAAGGAGCGAAAGCCCGAACGAAACTCCTCATGATCTGTCACCCCCAGCTGAATAAACTCCTGAACAGTCTGATCTAGCTCTGAGATCTGCCAACGCAGATCGGGCTCTGGCTCGTCGTCATACTCAGCATCAGCAAGAGGAGCCTCGTGTGGTGCCTGAAAATGTGGTGCCCCTCCAGGAAGATCACCAAGTCCGCGTCCATCCTTCCAGACCAAGACCCCATCGCGCTCACGAATGACAATACCAGACTTTGCAAAAGCCCGCCGACCCAAACGACAATCTTGCTTAACCATGGGCACGGTCCTGCCCTTGGTGACATCAACACCAACTGACATAAGCCAATCAGTGAAACGGCATATAGACCGTGCGGCGACTCGGCTCACGGTAGGATAGGATAGACTGGAAGATGCTCTCCATAATATCGAAGTCCATCCGGCAATGCATGCCGTAGAGCATGAGGCAGTGATAGGGTCGGATCTCGGCCAATGGCTTTGAGGTGATCGGTAAGATGCAATTTGTGATAATCTTGAAAAGAACATAGTCAGCCGGAGCAAGACGGAGCGCTGCAAAGGTAGGAAACACTGGACCCAACTCATCAAGCCCGGCAGGGCGAGGGCGACCAAAGAAGTGCTGATAGATAGAATCGGGAGTAGTGTCTGTGAACGGGGCCAACAGAGGATCAGGGAGCTCTGGATAAATCGAATAGAGGTTAGGTGATCGTCGACCACCCAAGTACTCAGCTAGAATCTCGTATGAAAAATCAAGGTTCATCTTTCCAACACGAGTAGTGAACTCGAATCCCCCTTGAGGACCTTGTTGGAGGTTGTTGTAGAACTCAGATACAAGGTCATAATTTATAGTCCGTTCCAAGGATAGTAGAAAACCCAGATTGTAGTACAGCACAATCTCCATGACCGAAGGATAGAATTCAGTCAGGAAGGAAACATCGATGGATCTGCAGGGTAAGAGTTTGAAGGTTCTTGCTTGAAAAGCCTGTTCGCAGGCTGCATTGGGGAATCGAGAGCTGGAAGAAGGCTGGGGCCTTCTGGAAGGGGCGGAGGAGGAAGGAGCCTTCCCCCTCGAACTTCCCTCCATGCCCTCCTTTCCCTTAGATGACTTCCTAAAGGAGTTGAATTGATCACGACATAGAATTTAATCAATTTAGTAAGATAGACATAGGTTGAATCACACATACAAGAGTTGATCACCATAGATAATACTCAATCAAAGGATAGATATGAAACAAGGAGAAATTTGATGAAAAGGTGGGATTATGGCAAAACATAGGGGTCACGGCGAGAATCAAAAGCACCACAGCAAGAATAAGAACAAAAATCATAAGATGATTAGCTTCACAAACAAGGTTTTATGAACTGATTGACAAGAAAATCAAAACGAACAACTTACTTAGGTGCCATGGAAGCTTGTTTGAAGGGATTGTAAGATTGAGAAAGAACTTACGGTGGAGAAGGAGACTTCGAGCACGCAAGAACTTGAGGTTCGGAGAAGACGCCCGTAGAAGCCTTCGCAGAAGAGCTCGCACGCGCGTGAAGAAGGGAGACGCAAGAATTCTCTCGCTCGCACAAGGTTGCGCAGAAGAGAGTGTTTCGGCGCTAGGGTTCGGTGCTGAAGAGGGGTTTTGCGCAATTAATCGGTTGATGGATCTGTCCACCAACCAAAATTTAATGCGTTTGAACGGATCACCGTTCGATCTGATCGCGTCCAGACCGATCAGGATACAGCCTGATCGGACTGGCATGGTCCTGATCGGTCGGATGACCGATCAGACTCGCTCCTGATCGGTCGGGTGACCGATCAGGATTCGATCAGTAGGGTCCGAAGAGAAACCTCTGAGCTCCCTGATCGGTCTGTGGACCGATCCCCACAGGGTGTCAGATCGGTCCGGAGACCGATCCAGGCTAGCTCAGTACACTTAGTCAGATTCCGGGAGATCACGGCACAGGAAGGGGTCGGATCGGTCTAGGGACCGATCAGCCCTATGCCTGATCGGTCCGGTGACCGATCAGGGTTCCTGATACGAACTGAAATGTTCAGTTTCAGAATTTCTGAAATTTTCAAACGAGATTTGATGGATTTTGTCTAACTTGGACAGGTCCTCATGACTAAAATTGATTCTTGAACAAGAATCTAAAGTCCTTATTGGTTCATCAAACACTTTGACCCATCTAAATGGAGTCAAACTCAAACACCAATCAATCAAGCAAATTCAACCAAGTTTTCATTCCAAATTCAAGTTTCCAATCAAGTTGCCTTGATTGGAATGTCCAAGTATGATCATGGAGCCATATACACATATGTTATGCAATGGTTTTCCCCATACTTGGTCACCACCGTGATTATTATCTCGTCAACTTAATTTCTCAAGTGATGCAATGACATTTTGAGAAATTGAGTTGATCCTAACATCTCACCCCATATCTAGCAAACAAAAACATTTTGGTAACCCTTATAGTTTGTGTGAGATGTTCCCAAAGTTACCCAATTGTTCCCAAAAATTTCAAAATTATCATGAAGGGTTTTGACCACAATTTGAACATCATGAAGCACGACACATTCCCAACTCCCGTCGTAGGAAACTAAATTCATTCTCGGGAAGTGGTTTAGTGAAAATGTCAGCTAGGTTTGACTTTGACTCTACATAAGAGAGTATGATGTTCCCCCTAGCTACATGATCCCTAATGAAGTGGTGTCTTACTTCAATATGTTTTGTCCTAGAATAATGGACTGGATTCTTGGTTAGGTTGATTGTGCTAATGTTGTCACATAACACTTGCACACCCTTGTAACTCAAACCATAATCCTCTAAGGTATGGATCATCCACAACAATTGTGATATACTCTCTCCCATGGCGATATATTCTGCCTCGGTAGTGGAAAGAGCAACACAATGTTGCTTCCGACTCGACCAACTTACTAAAGACGATCCTAAGAATTGGCAGCCCCCACTAGTGCTTTTCCGGTCCAACTTACATCCAGCGTAGTCGGAATCCGTGTAGCCAATCAAATCAAAAGATTCGGTACGGGGATACCAAAGACCTACATCAATTGTGCCCTTGAGATATCTCAAAATTCGTTTAACAGCAGTTAAGTGAGATTCTTTGGCACAAACTTGATACCTAGCGCACATACCTACAGTAAATAGTATATCTGGTCGACTAGCTGTGAGGTATAGCAAACTACCTATCATGCTTCGATATTGAGTTATATCAACTGGTTTACCACTCTCATCATTATCTAATCTTGTGTTTGTAGCCATGGGAGTGGTTACCTCTTTCGAATCACTCATATTGAATTTCCAAAGCATTTCATGTGTATACTTTGATTGGTGCACATGGATGTCATCGCGAGTTTGCTTGATTTCAAGTCCAAGAAAGAAAGTCAACTCTCCCACTAGACTCATTTCAAACTCACTCTCCATGTGTCCGATAAATTCACGTAAATAGCCCTTGTTGTTTGAGCCACAAATTATGTCATCGACATATACTTGGGCTACAAATATATTGCCACCATCTCTTCGTAGAAATAGTGTAGGGTCTATTTGACCTCTAACGAAGCCCTTTTCAATCAAGAATGTCGACAACCGCTCATACCAAGCCCGGGGTGCTTGTTTAAGGCCATAAAGTGCCTTTTTGAGCTTGAACACGTGGTTTGGATATTCGATACTCTCAAACCCCGGAGGTTGTTCGACATAGACCTCCTCTCTAATCAAACCATTTAGGAAGGCTGATTTGACGTCCATTTGAAATAATTTGAAGCCCCGGTGTGCTGCAAATGCAAGCATCAATCGGATGGACTCTAATCGTGCCACGGGAGCATAAGTCTCATCATAATCAAGGCCTTCAACTTGACTATAGCCCTTGGCTACCAAGCGTGCCTTGTTTCTAATGATTTCTCCCTTGTGGTTTAATTTATTTTTGAAGACCCATTTGGTTCCAATAATGGTGGTCTTCTTAGGTCTAGGGACTAAGTCCCAAACCTGACTCCTCTCAAATTGACCTAGTTCATCTTGCATCGCGATAATCCAATCGGGATCATTTAATGCTTCATCAACTTTTCTAGGTTCAATTTCAGAAATTAGAGCAACTTCATTAGCCTCATTTCGGAAGAATGATCTAGTCCTAACCCCTTGATGGATGTCTCCAACAATTTGATTTTGGGGATGACTCGATGCTAATCTAGTTTGCCTTGGTGTTGGTGGTGCTTCTAGAACGGGTTCACTAGACACAGGTCCAGCCTCAGGATCCGGCTGATCAAGGAGTTGTCTAGGCTCACCATCATCTGACTCATCACCATCAACAACACTTGGAGTCTCATTCAGACTAAGTCTCCTTAGTTCGAGTTGGACTCCTTCTACATTTTCTGATTGGTCAATTGATTTTGGAATTTCTTCAAAAACCACATCAGAAGACTCTTCAACTAATCTAGTTTTCTTGTTGTAAACTCGATAGGCTTTACTAACGAGGGAGTACCCGACTAGTATCCCTTCATCAGCCTTTGCCGTGAACTTCCCAAGGTGATCCTTGGTGTTTAGTATGAACACCTTACAGCCAAACACCCTAAGGTGTTTAACCGTAGGTGGTTTCCCAAACCAAAGTTCATGGGGAGTCTTTCCTAAAAACCTATGGATGAGAACTCGATTCTGCACATAGCAGGCTGTATTTACAGCTTCAGCCCATAAGTAACTCGGGAGTGAGTACTCATTAAGCATGCTTCGTGCAGCCTCTTGAAGAACACGGTTCTTCCTCTCTACAACATCATTTTGTTGTGGTGTTCTAGGAGTAGAGAACTCATGTCTATAACCCTTATCTTGACAAAATTCTAGAAACCTTTGGTTTTGAAATTCCCCTCCATGATCACTTCTAATTGTTTTAATTGTTGATGATTTTTCATTTTCAATTCTTCTACAAAAAGAGATAAAAATATCTAAGGTTTGGTCCTTATGTTTTAAAAAGAATGTCCATGTATATCTAGTGAAATCATCAATGATAACAAAGCAATATCTACTTCCATTCAATGATATGATAGTGCTACAATCAAATAGATCAATGTGAAGTAAATCTAATGCATTGGAAGTACTTACAGCGCTTTTACCTTTATGTGCAGATTTTGTTTATTTACCCATTTGACACGCATCACATAATTTATCTTTTCCATACTTGATGCTTGGTAAGCCTCGAACTAGTCCCTTGTTGGCCAACTTCCGGATGTTCTTCATGTTCACATGTGCTAGCCTCCGGTGCCAAAGTGTGGACTCTTCTTCTTTTGACATGAAGCACTTAGCAAAAGCATTAGTAGCACTTTTAAATGACACTTGATAAATATTGTCTACTCTTGCTCCTACTAGTACCGTGTCCAAGGTGTCATTTTGTCTAACTAGACATTGACTTGGTTGGAAGTCAATTGTGTAACTCGTGTCACACAATTGACTGACACTTAGGAGATTAAACTTCATCCCCTTGACTAGAAGGACATTTGAGATTCTAAGACATTCGGATATTTGAATGTCTCCTATTCCTATGACTTTAAGACTACCATTGTTACCAAATGATACATTACCTCTACTCTTCTTGTGAAATGTGGTAAACAATGATCTATCCCCGGTCATGTGTTTGGAGCATCCACTATCAACAAACCAAGTTGATAGATGCTCCCCCTCAATCATAACCTACACAATTCGAAAAATAGAAGTCTTAGGTACCCAAACCTTGGGGCCTAAAGCATCAACTAAACATGACTTAGGCACCCATGCCTTGACAACTTTCTTTTGGATTTTGGGTGTCCTAGTTTGTCTCATGTTAGTCCTAGACATGAGAGATACAAATGAGGGTTCCTTAGGGCGGTAACCAATACCGGCCCTATTGTAAACCGCTCTTTGGGCATTTAGGATCATGTCTAGGGTCTTGGAGCTATTTGAGAATTTCCCAAGAATATTCTTGAGCTTCTCAACTTCACTCTTCAATGATTGGTTGTAACGACCCACCTTCTGGTACTAAGCTTCAAGGCGGATTGCTACTAAGTAACTGACTGGCTGATTAATTACTGATTTCTAATAATGCTAAACCAACTGGGAGAATTTCAAAAATTCTTATTTCGCTATTTACTGAACTAACAATTCATAAACATGCTAAAAGTACTAATTTGCCCAAAATAAAGTAAAACTTTTATTTTATTATCTTGGCAGAATTCGATACACCAACCTCTAGGTTGCATGGCTAAAGCACTAACCAGCTGCTCTACACCACCTTTGTTTTACATAGTACCAGTCGACTGTGTATATGCCAGTTGACTGGTCGGGCCACAGAATGTTTTTGTGCCCGATACCAGTCGACTGGTATTTTCCCAGTTGACTGGTAATTCTGAAATCCCAATTTTCAGATTTGCTAGAATTTACCAAACTTGAGCCACAATGTACCAAAATCATTTCTAACAAACATAATGGCATAAATAATGTTCCACGACTATTCTAAGGCATTTATTACATGTTTTGGTGGGTTTCTAGCATGTATAGCAACTTAGAAATCATAAAACGACATGAAGAAGCATAAACATGAATGTGCCAAATTCGTATCAACTTCTTATTGAAACTATTCATTTCTCATATCTAAAAGCATCCTTAGCTACTACATGTCATTCTAAATGGTGCATTAATCTTAGAACAAGCATATCTCAAGTATTTAGCATATAAATCAAAAGTATCAAGTTCTTATCTCTAAAGCTTAAGCATGGATCTAAATTACCATATTGCAATTAGTAACTCATATCATTCAACATTCGCTAAGCAAGTATTAACACAGGTAAATAAACTACTTTAATATACTAGGCACCACAAATAACGAATCTAATTAAGTTCATACATGGTACCTATTGCGGAAAAACTAAAAGAAACATAATAAAGACTATTTCTATGCTTTGTAAGTTCCGAAGACTTTTATTCCAACTCCACCATCACACACACTTTGCATCAAGCCCGCCGCCTCCGCTACTAGTGCTTTCCTTTACCTGTATCTGCAGTATAAGGAAATGCAAACTAATAAGCATAAAGCTTAGTAAGTATCATCTAGCCTCACAAAACTATGAAAACTCGAATTATGCTTTTGTAAAACATGTTATGCACATACATGCTCATATCCATAAGAAATCATGCTAGGCTCATGCTAAAATACATATCATAGAATGTCATGGCATATAACTGAGACATGACACATACTGAACTAAAACTGAAAAGTAAGCTATAGCATGACATACATATCTGAACTGGAACTGAAACTAACTAACATAAAACTAATTATTAAATTCACCACATGCTAATATGAATTTCTGAAAACTAAATACATATAGTAGGTGAAAATAATAATCAACTGCTGTGGGCCGGCAATGTACCAACTGTGCGCGCATCCCTAATAAACCCGAGGTAGCAAATCCCGAATCCATTAGGGTTCTACTAGGTTATCTAAACCTAGGGGCAACTAGGAGCCCATCCCATACTAGGTTATCTGAACCTAGGGGCAACTTGGAGCCCATCCCTGGACCGAAGTCCGGTACAATGCCAACTGAAAATAAAATAGTTCTTTTATACTTTTCTTTTTCTCTTCTGATTCTTGCTTTTACTAGGTTATCTAAACCTAGGGGCAACTAGGAGCCCATCCCGTTGGACCTTGGTCCCAATCATAAACTGGAGCAAGAATTTCTATTCTTTAATGCTTTCTATAGCATTAACTGAACTGAACATTTTAACAAACACCTAATGTTCGTGCTTATTCATAATTTACGATTTCTAATCGTAAAGCATAAATACAAGGAAATAAAGCATATGAAAAATCAACCGAAACTACTTATACTGCAGGTGAGAGATACTTACATCCTGCGCTAGGTTTTCTTACGAATAAAAATCTGAAATTCCGGAGAGAACGTCGAACTACAACGTTCTTCTTGCTTCTTGGCGTTCTCCTCGCGTCTACAAGGGTCCCCGTAGAGAATAGGGCCTCTTGAGACCTTCCCTTGGCTTCCCCTTTGTCTTGGGCAGCAAAAGAAGAGGAGAAGAGGAAGAAAACGCAAGAGAGGAAGAGGAGAGGTCGCGTGCGTGAGGGAGGGCGTCGGTGTCGCTAGGTTGGGAGAAAATTAACCTAAAACTCGTAACTCCCTCTTTTATACTTATGGGGGGTGAATTTACCTAATTATACCTTATCTATTGTTTCCCCTAATTTATTTCAACAAAAGTAAATCAGCCCACTTGGTTCGCCCATTTGCCTCTCATATCCTAGGTATAGGGATCAAATCCCACTTACGTGGTTTTCTATTTTTATCTCTTTTTGCCACTTTCGTTTACGGAAAAATTCTATAAAAATATCCATAAATTCGGAATAAATTCTAAGATATTTCTAAAATTAGTTTCGAGAATTTTCGGGCGTTACATTGGTTTTCCTCCACTAACACATTATCATGCAAATCCCTGATTTCCTCAACCTTAGAGGATTTCAAGCTTACAATTTCATGTTTCAAAGATTTAATTTCATCTTCTAGTAATTCAACATGCAAGTCATCAATGTTATCATCCCTAGAAGCTTTCAATTGATCAATTTCTAATTGCAATGCTTTAACTTTGTTTTTGGATTTCTTAAGCATACTAGTTAAACATGCAATTGCCCTATAGCATTTTTCAAGCTCGGGAGAGGTTACCTCTTCATCATCCGAAGATGATGAAGCCGCGTTTGAGGAGCTTGAAGATTCATCACTGCTCTCCTCTCCAAGAGCCATGAGAGCTACTTGCCTTGTGCTCTTCTCCTCCTTCTCATCATCGGATGAACTAGAGGATGACTCATCCCAAGAAGCCTTCAAAGCTTTCTTCATCCTCTTGGATTTTTCTTCTTTTCTTTTGGGTTTCTCCTCCTTCTTAAGCTTCGGACATTCATTCTTGAAATGCCCTTTCCTACCACACTCAAAGCAAGATGCATTATTCTTATCAAGCTTGAATTCACTAGTGTTACCTCTCCTTTTGAAACGTCGGTCTCTTCACATCATTCTCCTCACAAAATTGGCCATTTCGGATGAAGAAGAGCCGCTGCCATCCTCCTCGAAATTGGATTCGGATCCGGAAGAAGATGAAGATGATGAGACCTCCTTCTCCTTCTTCTTCTCCTTCTTCTTCTTGTTGATCCGGTCCCCTGCAACTAAGGCAATCCCTTTCTCCTTGGGACCTTTGTTAGCCATCTCATGCAATTCCATCTCACAAAATAAATCATCTAGCTTTACAATAGATAAGTCCTTGGATACTTTATAGGCATCCACCATGGATGACCACAAAGCATTCCTTGGAAATGCTTTCAAGACATACCTCACAAGGTCGCGATTCTCGACCTTTTCATCAATTGAATGAAGTCCATTAAGGACTTCCTTGAACTGGCTATGGAGCTCACTTACCGACTCATTCTCCTTCATGGAGAGATTTTGAAGTTGATTGAGGAACAAGTCCCTCTTTGCAATCCTCGAGTCTCGGGTGCCTTCATGGAGCTCTATGAGTTTGTTCCACAAGTCTTTTGCACTTGTGAAGGGACCAACCTTGATGAGTTAGTCTTTGTTCATGCCACATTGTAGAGTGACAACCGCCTTCGCGTCGGCTTCACTCTTCCTTATTTGTTCGGCAGTCCACCTCCATGACTCAAGTTCTTTTCCTTCATCATCCTTAGGAGAGACGAATCCCTCCTTCACCGCGAACCACGTATGGATATCCATCTTCAAATAGTATTCCATTTTTGATCTCCAATATTGGAAGTCGGCGCCATCAAAGAATGGAGGTCGGGTGGTGAAGAAGCCTTCTCTCAAAGCCATCTTGTTGAGAACTCTCGGTTGTTAAGCCGTAAACAGAGAACCTGGCTCTGATACCACTTGTTGGGAACGAGATGGCTAGAGAGGGGGGGGGGTGAATATAGCCAATCACTTCTTCTTGGAAGAGTTATCAAATTTCTGCACTTGAAGTTAGTAATAGCACAGCGGAAGTATGGGAAAACAAGACTTGCAGAAACTAAAAATCAAAACCTAACTAGCAAGATTAGCAAGATCGCTAACAAGGAAATTTTACAAGGTTCGGGGATAACTTGCCCCTACTCCTTGGCGTGCCCTTAAGGTGGGCGATCCCTTGATCGTCGGCAGATCAAGCCCCGGTGATCACCGGATATGAAACAACCTCCTTCTCGGTGGAAAAACCTCCCCACAGTTTGTTTCAAACAATAATATAGAATGAGCACAATGAAACAACAAGAAGGATCTTACTCAAACACTTAGCAAGGACAAAAACACAGCAAGCTTCCCTGAGCTCCACCCAGTGGCGATCTCACGCAAGAACCCTTCTCCATGTCTTTCCACTGTCGGACTCCAAGCCTCTTGTTTTCTCCTTCAAGCGCTCAAGTAAACGATGGTTGCTTCTCAATAGCTTGCTCAGAATGAATGAAGAACTCCAAGAACAGCAAGCTTGATGTTAAGCTGAGAAGAAAATGTAGGAACTCAAGAGCACACAAAACTGAAGCAGTCTCTAACTCTACTTCTCTCTCGATCCTTTTTGTTTCTCCGCCAAGCGACAGATGATCTCATCTCCAGCAGCCTACAGCTGCCTCACTGCCAACGCGCCAGCTACACTGAACCCTAACTGAACTTCCTGAGCTCCCTCAGCCAAGCTTCAGTCAGCAGCTTCAGTCCTGCATCCAGCCGTTGCAACCTGTGTGGAGAAAGGGACAAACCTGCTCCAAGGAAAGCTCTCTTTGACTTCTCCTTGAGTGTTTGAATCCTCCCCTGTCACCTGAAACTCAATCAGAGTATTAGAGCAGCAAATCAAACAGCATATCAAATATCAGAGGAAAGTGGCAGCGAATCAGTTGTGTTCAGACGCGATCAGAGCGTCTGACAGTGCAGTTTGAATTAAAGTGATCGGTCACCTGACCGATCAGAGACCCTCCTGATCGGTCACCAGACCGATCAGGATGGTCCCGGATCGATCAGGTTTCGTCCTGATCGATCCCCAACGCTCAACCAGAAATCGCGATTTCTTTGAGATTCTCCTGGACCGATCACCAGACCGATCCCAGGTCGTGGATCGTTCACCGGACCGATCCACCCTTATATGAGGCGATTTCTGAGTTTCGCAGGCTAACCCTCCTGATCGGTCAACTGACCGATCAGGGTGTCACCTGATCGGTCAGCAGTCCGATCAGGTCATCACCTGATCGATCAGGAACCGTCCTGATCGATCTTAGTGAGGAGCCCGCGAAGCTGGATCGTTCACCAGAACGATCTGTACAGTGATCCTGATCGCTCATCAGACCGATCAGGAGCTGTTCAGCAAGTGAACTCAACCTCACTGCTCGCTCCCTGATCGGTCACCAGACCGATCAGGAGCAGTCAATGGGTGAAACGCATACTCCCTGATGGTCACCAGATCGATAGGAGCAGCACAGTAGGTTCCCAACCTCACTGTGTGCTCCCTGATCGGTCACTCCAACCGATAGTCATCGCTGGATCGGTCACCAGACCGATCCACGAAGGAGCAGCGTGCCAAATCCCTGATCGATCACCAGACTGATCCAGAGGCTCAAACTCAGCCCTCCAAGCTAAGTTTCCATCCACCTTAGCCCTCCAAGCTAAGGATTTTCCATCTAACCCTCCAAGTTGGGAATTTACACCTAACCCTCCAGTTAGGACTTTTCACCTAGCCCTCCAAGCTAGGACTTTTCACCCAACCCTTCCGAGTTAGAACTTCATCCAACCTAGCCCTCCAAGCTAGGCACCTGACCCTCCATGCCAGGACTTTTCACCTAATTCTCCAGGATGGGAATTTGCACCTAACCCTCCAAGTTAGGACTTTTCACCTAGCCCTCCAAGCTAGGACTTTTCACCCAACCTTTCCGAATTAGGACTTTTCCAACACCTAGCCCTCCAAGCTAGGATTTCTCACACCTAACCCTCCAGGTTAGAATTTTCCAATACTTACCTCCAGGCTAGAATCCTCCATATCATGCCTAATCCCCGATCAGGACTTAATCATAATCATCATCATCAGCAACCTAAACTAAAATCGTTGTCAACACCAAAACAACAATTAGGCCAGACTGCANCCACTTGTTGGGAACGAGATGGCTAGAGAGGAGGGGGGGGTGAATATAGCCAATCACTTCTTCTTGGAAGAGTTATCAAATTTCTGCACTTGAAGTTAGTAATAGCACAGCGGAAGTATGGAAAACAAGACTTGCAGAAACTAAAAATCAAAACCTAACTAGCAAGATTAGCAAGATCGCTAACAAGGAAATTTTACAAGGTTCGGGGATAACTTGCCCCTACTCCCTTGGCGTGCCCTTAAGGTGGGCGATCCCTTGATCGTCGGCAGATCAAGCCCCGGTGATCACCGGATATGAAACAACCTCCTTCTCGGTGGAAAAAACCTCCCCACAGTTTGTTTCAAACAATAATATAGAATGAGCACAATGAAACAACAAGAAGGATCTTACTCAATCACTTAGCAAGGACAAAAACACAGCAAGCATCCCTGAGCTCCACCCAGTGGCGATCTCACGCAAGAACCCTCTCCGTGTCTTTCCACTGTCGGACTCCAAGCCTCTTGTTTTCTCCTTCAAGCGCTCAAGTAAACGATGGTTGCTTCTCAATAGATTGCTCAGAATGAATGAAGAACTCCAAGAACAGCAAGCTTGATGTTAAGCTGAGAAGAAAATGTAGGAACTCAAGAGCACACAAAACTGAAGCAGTCTCTAACTCTACTTCTCTCTCGTTCCTTTTTGTTTCTCCGCCAAGCGACAGATGATCTCATCTCCAGCAGCCTGCAGCTGCCTCACTGCCAACGCGCCAGCTACACTGAACCCTAACTGAACTTCCTGAGCTCCCTCAGCCAAGCTTCAGTCAACAGCTTCAGTCCTGCATCCAGCCGTTGTAACCTGTGTGGAGAAAGGGACAAACCTGCTCCAAGGAAAGTTCTCTTTGACTTCTCCTTGAGTGTTTGAATCCTCCCCTGTCACCTGAAACTCAATCAGAGTATTAGAGCAGCAAATCAAACAGCATATCAAATATCAGAGGAAAGTGGCAGCGAATCAGTTGTGTTCAGACGCGATCAGAGCGTCTGACAGTGCAGTTTGAATTAAAGTGATCGGTCACCTGACCGATCAGAGACCCTCCTGATCGGTCACCAGACCGATCAGGATGGTCCCGGATCGATCAGGTTTCGTCCTGATCGATCCCCAACGCTCAACCAGAAATCGCGATTTCTTTGAGATTCTCCTAGACCGATCACCAGACCGATCCCAGGTCGTGGATCGTTCACCGGACCATCCACCCTTATATGAGGCTATTTCTGATTTTCGCAGGCTAACCCTCCTGATCGGTCAACTGACCGATCAGGGTGTCACCTGATCGGTCAGCAGTCCGATCAGGTCATCACCTGATCGATCAGGAACCGTCCTGATCGATCTTAGTGAGGTGCCCGCGAAGCTGGATCGTTCACCAGAACGATCTGTACAGTGATCCTGATCGGTCATCAGACCGATCAGGAGCTGTTCAGCAAGTGAACTCAACCTCACTGCTCGCTCCCTGATCGGTCACCAGACCGATCAGGAGTCAGTCAATGGGTGAAACGCATACTCCCTGATTGGTCACCAGATCGATTAGGAGCAGCACAGTAGGTTCCCAACCTCACTGTGTGCTCCCTGATCGGTCACTCAACCGATTAGTCATCGCTGGATCGGTCACCAGACCGATCCACGAAGGAGCAGCGTGCCAAAGTCCCTGATCGATCACCAGACTGATCCAGAGGCTCAAACTCAGCCCTCCAAGCTAAGTTTCCATCCACCTTAGCCCTCCAAGCTAAGGATTTTCCATCTAACCCTCCAAGTTGGGAATTTACACCTAACCCTCCAGGTTAGGACTTTTCACCTAGCCCTCCAAGCTAGGACTTTTCACCCAACCCTTCCGAGTTAGAACTTCATCCAACCTAGCCCTCCAAGCTAGGCACCTGACCCTCCATGCCAGGACTTTTCACCTAATTCTCCAGGATGGGAATTTGCACCTAACCCTCCAAGTTAGGACTTTTCACCTAGCCCTCCAAGCTAGGACTTTTCACCCAACCTTTCCGAATTAGGACTTTTCCAACACCTAGCCCTCCAAGCTAGGATTTCTCACACCTAACCCTCCAGGTTAGAATTTTTCCAATACTTAGCCCTCCAGGCTAGAATCCTCCATATCATGCCTAATCCCCGATCAGGACTTAATCATAATCATCATCATCAGCAACCTAAACTAAAATCGTTGTCAACACCAAAACAACAATTAGGGCCAGACTGCATCAACAGGTTTAACCAAATCAGATTGGTCCAATCAGGTCGAGTCTAATTCAAATCATTAGTAGGTTTAACTAGAACAGTTTAGTCTAAATTATAACCAGTCTGAATGGTTTGATCAATAAGTTTGATTTAAACTTAAATGTGCTTAAATTAAACAATAACAACAAGACATCCAATTAGATCAGTTCTAATGAGAATAAAGGAATAAGCTAATACTTGAGATTTAATTTCCTAATCGACCGGTCCAGTGTGTTAGTCAACTGAAGTTCCTCAAATAAAGAAAATTTATTTTTCTTATTTGCTTATAATTTTGTGTGTTTGTTCTATGCATATATGTGAAGTGAAATAAATCAATTTTGTTATTAGATTGTCAATTTTGTACTAACAATATTATTTTTCAATTCCATATGCCAAGGATGATATGCACGATGATCCGTCTCGATGTATGACGGAATGAGCTAAGGAAGACGATTGAGGAGATAGAGTAAATTCTATGATAAAATAGATTGTGTTAACAACTACACTAGTATTTATCTTAGTGGCAGTGACATTAGCTTATCTAGTTTGTTAGAGTTTTGTTATTATTACTGTCATTATATACGAATAGTATTAGCCTATTTAGTAAATGAAAGTTATGTGGTGTAGACTGTTATTATGTACAAACAATGCTATTTTATGAAAGAATTCATGTTATGTGTTAATTGACTTGAAAATGATTAGTTCATTTTTACAAATGATTAGTTTATTTAATGATTAATTCATTCTTACAAATGATTATTTCATTCTATGATTAATTCATTAATACAAATGATTAGTTTATTTGATAGGATATGTATAATAGAATTGATCAATGTTGATTAGATTAGATTATACGAATAATGAGTGGAAACATAATTACCACTTGATTTTATAAACCAATTCTAATTTACAATTAGTCAATCATTAATGACATGTATATAAATTGCACTGAATCAATAAATAATGTGTTTATTTATGATAGATCATGGCAACTAAAAACATCATGATTGAACTCAATAAGGGAAAGAAATTATATGGGGATAACTATAAAATATAACATCTCGAGATACAATATGTTCTTGAAGAACAAAAAATTCTAGAGGTAGTGAATCAGTTAATGAAAGAACTTGCTAATGGTTCAACGATGCAACATAAACTTGATCTTAATGCCTATAAGACATGGAAGAAAAAGAACTCCACTGCTAAGGAGATATTGATTAGTTCAATGGTAGACAATTTGGTATTTGAGTATAAGTCATTACCATTAGCTCATGCTATCTAGGTAGTCCTGAGAGAGAAATACAATGGAGTTAGTTTAAGCAAGCTTCGCCAACTGACAATCAAGTTTGACAGTTGTAAAAAGCATCAGAATGTTACCATGACCTAACATCAGAGGAAAATGGGGAATATGATCCAGGAGCTTATGGCTGTTGGTCATGAGTTGGCCAATGAACAATAAGTTCAGGCAGTTATCCGTTCCCTTCTTGATTCTTGGAAAACGATGAAATGGAACCTTACTCACAGTGAGAGTATCAAGACTTTCACTGATGTCTCACGCCATATTGAATTGGAGGCAGAGAGAATAGAATCCACATGGATTTCTGAACAAACTTTTATAGCTGAATATTCTGGATCTAAAAATAAGAAAAGATTGTTCAAGAAAGGAAATGGTAAGGGAAAAGAAGCTGGTGATACTGCTGTGTAAGACCCATTCAAGAAGAAAGGAAAGAAGTATGGAAAGAAACTTAAAAGCAAACTGACTTGCTATAACTGTGGCAAGAAGGGCCACATTGCTCGGGAATGTATTGAGCCGAAATAAATTCAGGAGCAACAAACCATGTAGCTCATGATTGAGCAACATACGTAGAGTACCGTCGGGTATCAGTTGGCAATAAGTGGATATATGTGAGAAACAATGCAAGAATTGTAGTAAAAGGAATTGGCACTTGCAAACTCAAGTTTCGTTGTGGACGTACCTTGTTTCTGCATTATGTCCTGTATGCTCCTGAGATTCGACAGAATCTGGTTTCCGTTAATTGTCTTCTTGAATTAGGTTATTGTATGAACTTTTATAATCATTGTGTGGAATTGAAAATTAACTCTGTGTTAATTAGATATGATTATTTATCAAATTGTTTCATGGTTCTTGATGTAAAACCAGACGTTAATTGTGAAAATAATGGTTGTTTTTCAAACATTGCTCTTACTAGCGATGTTGATGTTAATAATAAAGTTTGGCATGCTAGATTGGGACATATAGGACAAGAAATAATTGATAGATTAGCTAGAGAGGGTCTGCTCGGCACTCCTGCTAAAGTTGACTTGTCTATGTGTGAGCATTGTCTTGTTGGAAAAATAACTAGGAAACTATTTGGTAAGACTATTAGGGTTGAATCACCATTGCAATTGATTCATTCGGATATTTGTGGTTCAATGAATGTGAAGGCTAGATATGGAAGTTCTTATTTCATTACATTTACTGATAACTTCACGCGTTTTGGTTATGTGTATTTGATTTCTCACAATTCTAAAGCATTAGATTGCTTCAATCATTATTTGAACGAAGTTGAAAATCAATTGGAACGTTAAGGTTAAAACCTTTCGCAATAACCTTGGAGGTAAATATTTGTTTAATCAGTTCAAGACAATATGTAATGAGAAAGGGATTCTTAGACAGCTAAATATCGCTGAAACTCCACAACAAAATGGAGTTAGTGAAAGAAGAAATCGAACTCTTCTTAAAATGGTTAGATCGATGATGGCTCATGCTAATTTGATTATTTTCTATTAGGGAGACGCATTATTAGTTGTAACCTACATACTTAACCGAGTGTCTTCTAAATCTGTTCCATCTATTCCATATTTTGAACAGGCAAAAAATCATATTTGAGTAATCTGAGACCTTGGGGGTCAGCTGCTTATATTCATGACAAAACTCACAAATATGAAAAATTATGACCCAGGAGTAGAAAGTGTGCCTTTGTAAGATATTCTGATACCTCTAAGGGCTATATTTTCATTAGTGAGCAACAAGATGGAACCATCTCTAAAATAGAATCACGAGATGGTACTTTTTTCGAAACTGAATTACCAACAAGAGGTAAAGTTGATAAATCGATTCCTCTATTTATAATAGAGGAGGAGGATATTGTTCCCTTATCAACGAATCAAGAATCACAGGGGTACCTAAATCTAGTCAACCTAGTGGGAGTAAATTATCTATGAATGAATCAGTTTCTCAATAGTCTTACCTACGAAGAAGTAGTCGTCAGATTATTCCTCGGAGAAGGTTTTGTTGGATTGGGTTGGCCCGGCTAGAGGGGGTGAATAGACGGTTAAAAAAAATATAAAAGTGGAGGCACTCGTCTTTTACAAAAAATTTGGTCATAACTGAGAACGTTGCTTCCAAGGCAGTGGATACTCAATAAAACTCTCCTTATGGCGGAGAAGCCTTACAACAAAAGCACGCTAAGAGATTTTACAATTTAATTGATTGAATTAAAAAAGCTGAAACTCTAAGCCTATTTATAGCCTAAGAGAATAAATCTGAATTGTTGATTGTTAATGAATTTTCTCTTGGTCGTTGATCTATGGATGTAATCTGAATGGTTGATCTTGGATGGGATTAAACTGCATCCATTGGATCTAATTAAAGGATAAGGTTTTATCCTTTAAGACTTTATCTTCTGCTCTATACTTCGTTGTTGTGATCTTCAAGTAGTAACATCAGCAATTGCTTGTTGACTTCGCATGCTATCCCAAGTGGTAATCATGGAAACATATATTGGTTGAGGTTTTGGGTTTGAGTCTTTTTAGCAACAAATAAATCCTCCTTTTTTTCGGGCGCCTGGTTTGACTTGGTCAAACTAACCAGTCTTTTGGTTCTTCGTCTTCTGGGTGATTTTCGGCCAACCGGAGTTAGGCTCACCCAAACCCGACTCCGGCCTTTCCCCCCTTGAGCGTGCTTCCTCCTGGCTTCCCGTCCCTCAAGCGTCGCGTACGTCCTTCTTAATCCACCGGTGTATTCTTTCACAACTTCCACGTCTCTCGGATTGTACCGAGTCCGTCGGCTCATTTCCCCGCACAATCCTTCTCGTCTGTTACGTCTTACGCTCGACTTCCTCCGTACCTAAGCACCTACACACTTAGCAGAGAGATTAAACACACCATGACCTAACTTAAATCAGTTTATCACATCAAAATCATCCAGTGGTACTTACAGGTTTGAAATTGAAAATGAGGCATTAATGATTCTCCCAGTTGATGAAAGCTCGAACAGTTGAGGAAGCATTGAAATGCTCAGTTAAGGAGAAATGAAAAGTTGCAATGGATGAGGAAATGGAGTCCATGAGAAAGAATCATGTTCGGGACTTAGTCGATCATCTTCCGGGCCAAAGGGCTAATGGGATTAAATTAAGAGAAAAAACGGATGAGTCGATTAATTGATACAAAGCTCGTTTAGTTGCAAAAGGATATATCCAAATGAAGAATATTGATTTTCCAGTTGTGAAGTTTGTATCAATACGTGTCATCCTAGCCATAGTAGCACATTTTGACTTAGAATTACATCAAATGGATGTAAAGACGACTTTCCTTAATGGTAATCCTGACGAGGAAATCTATATGACACAACCAAAAGGTTATATAGCTGAGAGATAAGAGAATAAAGTTTATAGACTAATTAAGAAGTCTATGTATGGGCTAAAACAAGTGTCAAGATAATCGAGCATAAGATTCAATAAAGTCATTTTGTCTTATAATTTTGAAATGATCAATGAGGATCATTGTGTTTACCTAAAGAATAAAAAAAGAAAGGTTTGTCATTTTATCATTATACGTTGATGATATGCTAATAGCTGGAAGTGACTTAAAGTTTGTGAGAGAAGTCAAGTCTTGGCTTTCATCACAATTTGATATAATAGATATGAGAGAAATTGAGTACATCTTAGGAGTGTAGATCGTTCGTGATCGATCAAAAAGGTTTTTGGATTTGTCCCAAGAAGCTTATATCACTAAGATGCTATAACACTTCAATATGTCTATTATAATATTGAACAAACACTTACAGCAAAAGGTGTCATTCTGAGTAAAGGTATGTCTCCCAAGACTCCTGAAGAGATAGCCAAAATGAAGAAAAAAAATCATATGCTAGTGTCATTGATAGTTTAATATATACTATGTTGTGTACTTATCCTGATATAAGCTATGTTGTAGGCTTAATTAGTCGTTTCTAGTTAAACCCATGATTGAGACACTAGAAAGCGGTAAAAAGGATCAAAGCTGAGCCAGAAGGGCTATACAAATGCATATTGGGCAAGGGACCTTAATAACAGAAGATCAACATCTAGCTATACCTTCTTGCTGAATGGTGACGTCATTTCATGGAACAACAAGAAATAGGCTTGTGTAGCGCTGTCAAATTAGGCTTGTGTAGTGCTGTCGACAATGAAAACTGAGTATGTGGCTCGTGCAGTTGTTGCACAAGAAGTTATCTGGTTAAGAAGGTTCTTGATGAATTTGAGGATTGCTGACGACAGTGAGAGTCCTGTTACAGTGTACTGGGATAATGAAGCTACTATAGCTTTTTCTAAGGATCTCAAATATCACAGTAAAGGCAAGCATAAGGGATATTGTTGACAAGAAAAAGATAATTCTTTAGTTTATCTCTATACGCATTATTTTTGTAGATTCTTTTACTAAGCCATTAACTATAGCGTCATTTCAAGGATGTGTGAAGTCTTTGGGACTTCGAAAAATGTAATACAATTGGTTATATATGAAATATCATGATCTATTCAGCATAAATGTCTTTGTTACATTTGGATAAAAGTCTTGATGAGCATGTTGATAGGTTGAGATTTATCCACTCACATGGACAACTATCTCTATTTGTTAAGTATAAATAAAAGTAAGACTGTTACTTTTGGGATAGCTTATGTAGCTGTGAATAGAGACATACTCATAAGTTAAGGTCGCCTTGACAATTGTGTCATGATGAGATCATTTGTGTAATGATCGAAGTAAATGAATCCACCATTTACTAAACCTGTTAAAGGTCAGATTGGAATTCATAAGTTGAATTCGAATTAGACATTAGGTATGTCTAGATGTAAATTTATACGATGTTAAATATTTGAGAAAAATATACACTCTTTTTGGTAAAGAGAAAAATATCGTAGCATATGATTCATACCACTTGTGTTATAGCGACAATAAAGGTAGTAGGAGAATGGATCCATGTTTCTCTATTATGTGAGGCTCTTGAGATTATAAGGGAGTGTTTGGGAGAGCTTCTGCTTACTGTTTTTTAGCTTCTAGCCATGCAAAAGTGCTTTTGAGTGTTTGGGAATGTCAGATTCTGCTTTAACTTCTGCAACTTTTACTCAAAAGCTAGAAGCAACAATTTGATGCTTTTTTCTGCTTCTGCTTTTTTGCTTATGGTGTAGAATTAAAAGTTGGCATTTATACCCTTAATAAATTTATTATTTTACATAATTACCATCACATTTTTAAATAAAATCTTATATTTTTATATAATTTATATTTTCAAAAAAATTTATACATATTTGTATAAATTTATATAAATTTTATTATTTTATTATTTTTTATATTTTTCTTAACTTTATATTTTTTTAAATATATATATTATTAAAAAAATAATTTTGATATAATATTTAAAATATAATATTAAATATATAAAATATTATAGATCATGTATCAAAATTATATTTAGATAATTGAAAAAAATTAATTTTGATAGTTTAAGGATATTATTGTCATTTAATTAAAAATTAAGCTTAAAAGTGATTATTCATCAAACACTCAAACTTTACCTTGTATCAGCTTTTGACTTCTATTTCCAAACACTGCATGCTTTAGCTTCTTACTAACTTCAAGATAATCACTACAAGAATCACTTTTCAAGAAGTAAAAGCTCTCCCAAACACTCCCTAAGTTAATCTCAATCTTACCCTATGTGACTATTTCGCTGACTACTTGAAGTTCTAATCAATGTCTGCTACTTTAGTGTGTATCATATTGGCTATGGATGATTCGGTCTATGGAGCATAGGGTCGTCGACGGCGCTGGAATGTCGAGATCGGAGTTTGCCGGAGCAGCGCGCTTGAACGAAAAGCTTAGAGGCGTTGGAAAATTGTTGTTCTGAAGCCTTGGGGTCGAGCCCCTTTTATAGTGCTCCTGGGGGCACCTGGGACGTCGGGGGCGCCTGGCACGTGCCTTCGGATCCAAGAACCTCTATCCGAAGCTTGGTCGACGCTTATCCCCTTCGAATCAGCTCTGGAGCTGACTGGGGCTCTTGGGACCTCTCGGGCGCCCAGCTTGACTGGGTCCGCTGGCTTCGTGGTTGATTTTGCTTCGACTCATCTTTGGCATTGACCTTGGGTGCCCGGGACCTCCCGGGCGCCTAGCCCAATGTTGTTTCGAAGCGATTCTTGCTTAACTACTTGTTTGGCTTTGACCTTGGGTGCCCGAGACCTCCCGGGCGCCTAGCCCAGCTGCCTGCCCCTCTCCTTTGGGGCATTCTGAGCTGCAGAAACACACTCCTTCGGTCCCTGCATTCAAGGTTAGTACCAACACAAACAAGGCAAGAATATTAGTTGGTTTTTACAGTCGTAGCTGTCTTGGTTCTGACTTTGGGTCTACCAAATGGAACCCTAGGTCGAACCGACGCCTACTGTTCCCTCGACGGGGAACGCGTCCTCACCTACTCCTCTCAGGAGAGTTTACCTTTTGCCAACCAGCTCCTCCGGTTGGAATTTTGCCCAGCAGCCCTTCGCCAGGTGCCTAGTAACCCTTCGTCAGGTCTTCAATGCCTAGCAGCCCTTCGCCAGGTGCCTAGCATCCCTTCGCCAAGTCTTTGATGCCTAGCAGTCCTTCGCCAGGTGCCTAGCAGCCCTTCGCCAGGTTTTAGGGTTTCGATGCCTAGCAACCCTTCGCTAGGTGCCCAGCAGCCCTTCGCCAGGACTTCTTTCTGCACACTCAGTGAACACATTAGACCAAAAATAACATCTTAACTCTTGAACCCTTTGCCATTATCAAAATCCAGGTTTGACTCTGGTGCTGCCTGCACCAACAATCTCCCCCTTTTTGATTTATGGCAACCCGGTTCAAAAAGTTAAGTTAAACAAAAAGCAGGTAAAGTCCAGTTTTGATTTCCTCCCCTGGAAGAAATCTCCCCCTAGGTTTTTCAAAAGTTCGTGGGGTTTTTGAAAAAGTTTCTAAGTCTGAAACGTTTTTCAGGTTTTCAATACTTAGAAAATTAAAAAAAATTAAGTAAGAAAACATTTCAAAAAAATATTTTGAGTTGGGCACTTAATAATTTTTGAACGCAACTAATTTCGAAAATAATTTTCAAAATACTTAGTTTTTGCACTTTAGAAAATTTTCTAAGCTTATTCTGAAGTTTTGACACTTACACAATTTGCAAACAGCTTAGATACTTTTAAAAAGCAGTTTAAGTACTTAGAAATTTTTTTTAAGCAGAGAACTTGTTGGATCGAGAAGAACGATAGAGGGGGGGTGAATATCGTAAAACGTTTTCGGATTCGTAAAAAGAATAAGCAGCGAAAAAATAGAGAAACACACAAACCAAACACAGGCGATTTTACTTGGTTCGGAGTCGCGGTCGGCTCCTACTCCAAGGTCCACGATCGTTGACCGTTTACTGCGGGCAATTCTATATGTGCGCAAAAGTTTACAGAGAGATATTACAGTTGTAAACTGGAAATTAAAAATTTAGCTCTTTCGTTACCGACTCCAGGTGTGGATTGTACTTCTGAGCAGAGAGTCATCGTAGGCGCTGGAATCTCGAGATGAGAGGTTTCTGGAGCAGAGTGCTTGAGTAGAAGAGTGTATTGGCGTTGGAAGATTGCGTTGAGAAGCCTTGGGGGTCGAGCTCCTTATATAGTGAGCTTGGGGGCGCCCGAGACGTTGGGGGCGCCCTCCACGTGTCACTTGATCCGGCAAACTCTCGGTCAGCCATTATCCCTCCAGGATCGGGCTGAGGTTTGACGGGGGCGCTCGAGTTGACTCGATCCGCTGGCTTCTCGCTGAGTTAAACTCTATCCGCTTCGTTGGCTTGAGCCCGGGGCGCCCGAGGCATCCGGGGCCCCCGGGAGCATGGGGGTGCCCCGCCCAGTGAGCTTCCGAAGCGTATTCTTGCTCAACTCTTGTTTGGCTTTTACCTAGGGTGCCCGGGACCTTCCGAGCGCCCAACCCAGCTGCTGCCTCTCTCCTTTGAGGCGTTCTGAGCTGCAGACAGTCGTTCTTTCGGTCTTGCATCCAGGGCTAATACCAAACATGATAAAGCAAGCATGTTAGTGAGTCTTACAGTCGTAGCTGTCTTGGTTCTGACTTTGGGTCTCCCAAATGGAGCCCTAGGTCGAACCGACGCCTACTGTTCCCTCGACGGGGAACGCATCCTCACCTACTCCTCTCAGGAGAATTTACCTGTTGCCAACCGGCTCCTCCGGTTGGACTTTTGCCCAGCAGTCCTTCGCCAGGTGCCTAGCAGTCCTTCGCCAGGTCTTCGTTACCAAGCAACCCTTCGCCTGGTGCCTAGCAGTCCTTCGCCAGGTCTTTGTTACCAAGCAGTCCTTCGCTAGGTCTTCAACTCCTAGCAGTCCTTCGCAAGGTGCCCAGCAGCCCGTCGCCAGGTCTTAGGGTTCCGATGCCTAGCAGTCCTTCGCTAGGTGTTTGTTTCCTGGCAGTCCTTCGCCAAGTGCCTAGCAGCCCTTCGCTAGGACTTTGTTTCCTGGCAGTCCTTCGCCAGGTGCCTAGCAGCCCTTCGCTAGGATTTCTTTCTGCACACTTAGTGACAACATTAGATCACCAATAATACTTAACTTTGAACCCTTTGCCAAAATTAAAACAAGGTTGGATATGGTGCTTCCTGCACCAACAGAACTTTGCTTTAAAAAGCAGTTTAAATACTTAGAAAATTTTTAAGCAGAGAACTTTGCTTTAAAACAGTTTAAATACTTAGAAATTTTTTAAGCAGAGAACTTTTGCCTTTTGAAAAAAATCTTTTTGGAAGAAAAAAGGTTTAATTTTGAAAAAAAAATAAATTTTGAAACCTTTTTTTCTCTCCTTTCTAATCTCTCCCCCTTTGCCATATATCAAAAAAATATAGCAAACAATGATTAATAAAAGTAAGATGTTGTACTGAACAAATTCTAAGTTTGAGCTGGACCAAATTAATTTGAATTTCCGCTTTCGGGTCCTGTCTAACCCGATTAGCTACTTACTAACTGTTGTAAACAGTTGCTTTCGCTAGGGTTAGTCAAGTTAAGTGATTTGATTAAGTTAGATTTTCTAAGCTTGATACTTAACCTGATTACTGTTTAATTGGTATTTAGTGCCCCAATTACTGCAGATGCACTGACTTAAAGCATCTTGAATCAAGGCAAAGACCTAAGCATCTCAACCCGTTCTAGGTGATCAATCAAAAGTACCCTAAGGTGCTTGTGAGATGCTGGCTTCTAGATCTATAGATGCATGCAGTTCTAGGGTTAGGGCCTAGGCTATGCCCATTTAGTGAAAAAACCCCTAGTTTTTGAAGGGGGTAATTTTATTATAAAAACTATGTTGGAAAAATCATTTTAAATAACAAAATAAGATAAAGAATTGATTTTGCAGAAAATAAAACAGTTTTTGAAAAAAAAAACTTAGAGCAGTCCTATTCTACCAAGCATAACCCTAATTGTCTTCTTAGTCAAATAGTACTGCAGCTAATCAAACAAGTAATTAGAAAGTAAAGCTGATAGATGCATAATAGTCATCTGGTTAGTAGGACCAGTAAGGTTAAACCATAGTCGCATACATGTCAACCCTACTGAGTAGGGGTAGTCAAATAGTTAACAGTACAACTGAAAATATCAATTTGAACTAAGAGGAAGGGTCAGGATGGTCAAATGGGCCAGGCTGCCATGATCGAAACAGAGACATCATTTCATTATATCGTGCGTTGTTAGTCTCTCGATCGGCTCTGAGGGCATTCATATACTCAGTGTAATGGGCCTTATTTGCCTCCATATTCTCTGCGTGATTGGCCTCCATTTCCTCCCTGAGGCTGTGGACCTCTGTCTGAAGTAGTGCTAATCTCTCGTCAGTCGTCGGAGGTGGGGGCTTGTCCATCTGCTCCCGAATCTCGACAGCGAGCTTTGTGACGTTGACCTCTACGTCCTCGTCGGAATCGATCTGAGCTCCGGCTCGATGACGTCTCCATGATAACACCCCGGAACCTGAGACATCTATGCCCGCTAGGGAAAAGTTTCTATACCCAATCTCGTCAAATTCAGTCATCGAGGTCATCTCTCCGTCGGTAATGCCGCGACCGTAATGATGAAGAAGAGAAGTGATGATGTGGCAGTAAGGGGTGTATACCCGACCCTGGGTCGTAACACTGGACGCGTGTAGAATGGTGTGGTATATATGAAGTCCAATGTCCATACAGCAGGAAGGTATGGAATGGTCGCATGGTCGCGACATCCCTAGTGGTCAAGGGAAGAATGCAACGGACTAGCACTCTATAAAGAGCGTAGTCTTGGACTTGGAGATCTACAGACTGAAATCGTCTAACCAAAGGGTTTCGAGGATTTCTATAAAAATAGGAATGAAGGATGTCCAGGTCAATGTGGGAGTAGGGAGCAGCAAAGGGAGGATTTCTAGGAGGGTAACAGCAGAAAGTGGACTGGGAAGGTCGAAGTCCAAGGAATATGTTAAACATCAAGGGCGTGATAGTCAAGGGCATTCCTTGTACAGTGGTGATATAGCTAAGATCATCTTGTCTTACTAAGTTGTTGTAAAATTCTGCACATATGGTCATATTCACAAGATGAGTGCAGAAAACAAGTTGATCAAGTTGGTAGAAATTGATTACGTCCATAGCCAATGGACAGGATTGAGTGAAAAACTGCCTATTCCAGAAGCTTGTCTTGATGGGTTTGTAGGTCGTCCTAGCAAACTTATTGAATAGTTCTAGAGTCGGAAACCTAGGGTCAGGGCTAGGCTCGGGCCCAGGGTTGGGTTGAATAGTACGGTGTTTTCTAACATAATAAGGAATGTGCTTTTAACGAAATAACTAAAAGGAAATAATTGAAAATGAAAAATTGATACCGCATAGCCATCCGAGGGGGCATGGTTGACGTGGAGTGTTTGAGGATATGAGAGGTGTTGGAAATGGGATGGCTAGAGAGGGGGGGTGAATATAGCCAATCAATGCAACCTTTGGCACTTAGCAAGTTTCTGCAACTTAGAAATCAGTAGCACAACGGAAAGAATAGAAAACAAGGTGTGCAGAAAACTAACGCGCAAACAAACCAAACACAGCTAGCAAGATCACTAACAAGGAGGATTTACAAGGTTCGGGGATAACTTGCCCCTACTCCTTGGCGTGCCCTTAAGGTGGGCGATCCCTTGATCGTCGGCAGATCAAGCCCCGGTGATCACCGGATAAAAAGCAACCTCCTTCTCGGTGGAGTAACCTCTCCACAGTGTTTCAATCACAGATAAAGTTTAAGCACAAAGAAACAACAAGAAGGATCTTACTCAAACACTTATCACGGACAAGAACGCAGCAAGCTTCCCTGAGCTCCACCCAGTGGCGATCTCACGCAAGAACCCTTCTTCGTGTCTTCCCACTGTCGGACTCCAAGCTTCTCGTTCTCTCCTTCAAGCGCTCAAGTAATGGATGATTGCTTCTCAATCGCTTGCTCAGAATGATGGAAACTTCAAGAACACAGCAAGCAGTCGTGGAGAACTCCAGGCGGCAAGAACTCAAAACCCAAGCTATAGAACTCTGCTTCACCGAAGCTGTCTCTCGTCCCTTTTGTTTCTCCACTAAGCATCAAGTGACCTCATCTCCAGCAGCCTCCAGCTGCCTCACTGCCAACGCCAGCTACCACTGAACCCTTACTGAACTTCCTGAGCTCCCTCAGCCAAGCTTCAGTCAGCGGCTTCAGTCCTGCAGCTCCAGCCGTTGCAACCTGAGATGAGAAATGGACAAACCTGCTCCAAGGAAAGCCTCCATTGACTTCTCCTTGAGTGTTTGAAACCTCCCCTGTCACCTGCAGCTTAATCAGACTGTTAGAGCAGTATATCACACAGCAAATCAAATATCAGAGGCAAGTAGCAGCGAATCGGATACAGTCAGATGCGATCAGAGCGTCTGACAGTGCAATTTGAATTAAAGTGATCGATTACCTGACCGATCAGAGAGCATCCTGATCGGTCACCAGACCGATCAGGCTGGGTCTAGACCGATCAGGCTCCATCCTAATCGATCCCCAATGCTCAATCAGAAATCGCGATTTCTTTGAGATTCTTCTGGATCGATTACCAGACCGATCCCAGGTCGTGGATCGTTCACCGGACCGATCCACCCTTATATCGGGCGATTTCTGAGTTTCTCAGCCTAAGCTTTCTAATCGGTCAACTGACCGATCAGGGGTTCTCCTGATCGGTCACCAGTCCGATCAGATCATCACCAGACCGATCAGGCACCGTCCTGATCGATCTTAGTGAGAAACCCACGAAGCTGGATCGTTCTCCAGAACGATCTGCACAGTGATCATGATCGGTCACCAGACCGATCAGGTGCAGATCAGCAGGGGAACTCAACCTCACTGTTTGCTCCCTGATCGGTCACCAGACCGATCAGGAGCCAAGCAGTGGGTGAAACACGCACTCCCTGATCGGTCACCGGATCGATCAGGAGCAGTACAGTAGGTTCCCAACCTCACTGTGTGCTCCCTGATCGGTCACCAGACCGATCAGTCATTGCTGGATCGGTCACCCGACCGATCCACGTTGGAGCAGCGTGCCAGATTCCCTGATCGGTCACCAGACCGATCCAGGGACTTAAACTTAGCCCTCCAAGCTAAGTTTCCATCCACCTTAGCCCTCCAAGCTAAGGATTTTTCCATCTAACTCTCCAAGTTGGGAATTTGCACCTAACCCTCCAAGTTAGGACTTTTCACCTAGCCCTCCAAGCTAGGACTTTTCACCCAACCCTTCCGAGTTAGAACATCATCCAACCTAGCCCTCCAAGCTAGGCACCTGGCCCTCCAAGCCAGGACTTTTTCACCTAATTCTCCAGGATGGAATTTGCACCTAACCCTCCAAGTTAGGACTTTTCACCTAGCCCTCCAAGCTAGGACTTTTCACCCAACCCTTCCGAATTAGGACTTTTCCAACACCTAGCCCTCCAGACTAGGATTTTCAACACCTAACCCTCCAGGTTAGGATTTCCACCTACCTCCAGACTAGGATTTCAACACCTAACCCTAGCCTGACTAGGATTTCAACCCTAACCCTCCAGCTAGGATTTTCCAAACCATGCCTAATCCTCGATCAGGACTTAAACATAATCATAGTCATCAACCTAAACTTAAATCGGTGTCAACACCAAAACAACAATCAAGGCCAGACTGCATCAACAATCTCCCCCTTTTTGTTGTTTGACAACCCGATCTAAGTTTAGGGATTCTCAATCCATTTCCTCAAATCCAGAATCATAGGGGAATCAGGATCCTCCCCCTACAACATGATCAACCTAAACTTAACCAACCACACTCTCCCCCTTTGTCGAACACCGAAAAGGGTCTAGAAGGGCTGTTAAGTCTAAACCAAACTCCCCCTCAACCCTAGGGGTATCCCAAATCAACAAAGATGTGATAGGTTGTAGAATAACCATATGAACACATGTGAAAAAGATAGAGCAAGATATAGCAATCACATGCATCATACGAACAGGAAGTA
Organism: Boesenbergia rotunda; assembly: GCA_024364735.1. Lineage (NCBI taxonomy): Eukaryota > Viridiplantae > Streptophyta > Magnoliopsida > Zingiberales > Zingiberaceae > Boesenbergia > Boesenbergia rotunda. Next base: position 224,963 of record JAGFNQ010003043.1, on the reverse strand, counting down.
ACAACTCACAAAGCATGTCATGAACAACTCACAAAGCATGTCATGACAGTCATATGTATCAACTAGACATGGCATTATAAGCATGAACATGGCAATGAAGCAAACATGCAGATAAAACTCATATAAACAATCATGGCATCAACAATAGACATACTAAGATTAGATAAGCATGTGAGGTAAAGTTAGACAAGTCAAAGCGTAAACATCAGAAAAGTAGCAAGATGCAGGACACATGCATCAAGAGAAGATACGTGTGGCACAAGGCCACAATAGTCAAGTCGCATGGCATTCAGCCCACAAGTCACACAAATCAAGAATTCAGCAATCGTCAGCGGCATCATCGTCGGAATCATCGATATATATGATATCCCCGGGTGAAGGGCCACTGGGAGACGCACCATCAGGAAACGTATGATGATACCACTCTTCATACCATCTGTCCTGGAACGAGCTCATCTCAGAGACATCAGATGTTAGGGCATCAAAACGGCGATCAAAAGACTGAAACTCGGAGCTGACCTCCTGTCGCCAAAGCTCGAAGATGTGTAACTCGTGCTCTATCTTCCGCTCTATCTCCGCAATCTGCCAGCGTAGATCAGGAGCCCACTCATCATAATCTGTAGTAATAGCTGGCGCCCCCTGGTCATGAACTTCCCGCGGTAGCTCCCTCGCACGGTTGCGATCCTTCCACCTCAGCCCCTCGGTCCCGAGAACAATGCCGGACTGAGCAAGCATGCGACGATCCAGACGGCAGTCCTGTCGAATCATCGGCACAATTCGGCCCTGTGAAATGTCGATGCCAACCGACTCCAGCCAGGTAGTGATGATATGACCGAATGGCATATAGACTGACTGGGATAACGACATACTATGGACGATGATAGAGAAATAGACCGAAGCCACTGGGTCAAAGTCTAACTACTGATGCATCCCGTAAAGCATCAAGCAGTGGAATGGGTGAATCTCATCAAGGTGTTTCGAAGTAGTTGGAAGGAGACAATTGGTGATGATTTTAAACAACACATAGTCAACAGGGGAAAGACGAAGAGCAGGAAAAGTGGGAAAGTTACGGGTGCGCTCACCAGAACCCCCTGGCCTGGGATGGCCTAGAAAGTACTCGTAGATGGAATCGGGAGTTACTCCATTAAATGGAACTGGAAGGGGATTAGGAGGAAAAGGGTAGAGAAAGAAATCATTGTTTGATCTGCGACAGCCGAGAAAATTAGTGAAAATAGATCGATTGAAATCAAGATCAATACCGGCAACACGGGTCCTCCACCCCGTGCTCCACCCGGTGCCCTCTCCACTCATCATGTTGTTATAGAATTCAGAGACCAAGTCAAGGTTGATTGGTCTCTCAAGATAAAGAATAGATTGGAGATTATAATGGGTGATAATGTGTCGGATGGTTGGGCAATGTTCATAGATGAAGGAATGGTCGATAGTTCGACATGGCATTAACTTGAAACTGTGCCACTGGAATTTGAAAGCAAGACCAGGACTCTGAAACCGAATATGTTGAGGTGGTGGAGGCTTTTGAGAAGGTGTAGATGACGAAGGAGTCTTCCCCCTCGAACTGTCCTCCAAAACCTCCTTTCCCTTAGAAGACTTTCTAAAAGGGTCGAATTGGTCATACACATGATTTAATCAATTTGAGCAAGATGAACATAGGTTGAATCAAAAATTCAAGAATTGATCATCAAAGGTAAGACCCAATCAGAGAATGCAACCAAGACACAATGATCAAAAGACACATTTGGGTTAAGGTTTGATCATTGACATAAGATGAGAAAGTAAGGTCACGGCAATAACACAAGGGTCACGGCACAACAGCAAGAACAAGACCAAAACATGATTAGCTTCAAAACATAGTTTGATGAACTGATTGAACGGTAAAACGAAGCCAAAAACTTACTTTGGTGCCATTGAAGAGATTCTTAGATCGGAGAAACAATCTTGCGCAAAGAGGGACTCGACGCAAGAGATGATCGCGAGGTCCTTCGGCGAGAGAGAGACGCAGGACGCAGGAAGAAAAACCAGGGCTTGGAGAAGACTCCTTAGCACCGCACACTCACGAACAGAAGACGAGGGTGGGAATGGCTCTCGCACAGGGTTGCGCAAATGGGAGGCCTCGGCGCTAGGGTTCGGCAATGGTAAGTTTTCGCGAAGTTAATCGGTTGGTGGATCGGTCCACCAACCTGAATTTAATGCGTTTGAACGGATCACCGTTCGATCTGATTGAGCCCAGACCGATCAGGCTATAGCCTGATCGGACTGACCTGGTCCTGATCGGTCTAGTGACCGATCAGGCGCGCTCCTGATCGGTCGTCTGATCGATCAGGGCATGGACAGTAGGGTCCGAAGAAAAACCTGGGAGCCCCTGATCGGTCTGTGGACCGATCTCCATAGGGTGCCAGATCGGTCCGGGGACCGATCCAGGCTAGCTCAGAATACTTGGTCAAAGTTTCGGAAAGTCACTGCTGGCCCTCTGATCGGTCTGTGGACCGATCAATGCAAGAGGGAGCCAGATCGGTCCGGAGACCGATCAGCCCTATGCCTGATCGGTCCGGTGACCGATCAGGGTTCCTGATACTCCCTGATACGAACTTAAATGTTCAGTTTCAGAATTTCTGAAACTTTCCAACGAGATCTGGTGAAGTTTATCGAACTTGGACATGATCTCATGACTAGAATTGATCCCTGAACAAGGATCAAAAGTCCTTATAGGTTCCACAATCACTTTGATCCATCTAAATGGAGTCAAACTCAATCAACAATCACTCAAGCAATTTCAACTAAGTTTGTATCAAATCCAATGTTCCAATCAAGTTTCCTTGATTGGAATGTCCAAGTATGATCATGGAGCCATATACACATATGTTATGCAATGGTTTTCCCCATACTTGGTCACCACCGTGATTATTATCTCGTCAACTTAATTTCTCAAGGGATGCAATGACATTTTGAGAAATTTAGTTGAACCTAACATCTCACCCCATTTCTAGCAAGCAAAAACGTTTTGGTAAACCTTATAGTTTGTGTGAGATGTTCCCAAAGTTACCCAAATGTTTCCCAACATTTTCGAAATAATCATGAAGGATTTTGAATGCAATTCAACCCTATGAAGCACGACACATTCCCAACTCCCGTCTTAGGAAACTAAACTCATTTTCGGGGAGTGGTTTAGTGAAGATGTCAGCTAGGTTTGACTTGGACTCTACATGTGAGAGTACAATATCTCCCCTAGCTACATGATCTCTAATGAAGTGATGACGCACCTCAATATGTTTGGTCCTAGAATGATGGACTGGATTCTTGGTTAAGTTAATTGTGCTTATGTTATCACATAACACTTGCACACCCTTGTAACTCAATCCATAGTCCTCTAAAGTATGTATCATCCACAACAATTGTGATACACTCTCTCCCATGGCGATATATTCTGCCTCGGTCGTGGAGAGAGCAACACAATGTTGCTTCCGACTTGACCAACTTACTAAGGACGAGCCTAAGAATTGGCAACCCCCACTTGTGCTCTTCCGGTCCAACTTACATCCAGCGTAGTCGGAATCCGTGTAGCCAATCAAATCAAAAGATTCGGTACGGGGGTACCAAAGACCTACACCAATTGTGCCCTTGAGATATCTCAAAATCCGCTTAACAGCGATTAAGTGGGATTCCTTGGCACAAACTTGATACCTAGCGCACATACCTACAGCAAATAGTATATCAGGTCGACTAGCTGTAAGGTATAGCAGACTACCTATCATACTTCGATATTGAGTTAAATCAACGGGTTTACCACTCTCATCATTGTCTAATCTTGTGTTTGTCGCCATGGGAGTGGTTACCTCTTTTGAATCACTCATATTGAATTTCCGAAGCATTTCTTGTGTATACTTTGATTGGTGCACATGGATATCATCGCGAGTTTGCTTGATTTCAAGTCCAAGGAAGAAAGTCAACTCTCCCACTAGACTCATTTCAAACTCACTCTCCATGTGTCCAATGAACTCATTTAAATAGCCCTTATTATTTGAGCCATAGATTATGTCATCGACATATACTTGGGCTATAAATATATTGTCACTATCCCTTCGTAGAAATAGTGTAGGGTCTATTTGGCCTCTAACGAAACCCTTCTCAACTAGGAATGTCAACAACCGCTCATACCAAGCCCGGTGTGCTTGTTTAAGGCCATACAGTGCCTTTTTAAGTTTGAACACGTGGTTTGGAAATTCGGTACTCTCAAACCCCGGTGGTTGTTTGACGTAGACCTCTTCCCTAATTAAACCATTTAGAAAGGCCGATTTGACGTCCATTTGATATAATTTGAAACCACGATGTGCTGCAAATGAAAGCATCAATCGGATGGACTCTAATCGTGCCACTGGAGCATAGGTTTCATCATAATCAAGGCCTTCAACTTGACTGTATCCCTTGGCTACCAAGCGTGCCTTGTTTCTAATGATTTCTCCCTTATGGTTCAATTGGTTCTTGAAGACCCATTTGGTTCCAATAATGGAGGTCTTCTTGGGTCTAGGGACTAAGTCCCAAACTTGACTCCTTTCAAATTGACCTAGTTCATCTTGCATTGCAATGATCCAATCGGGATCACTTAATGCTTCATCAATTTTCCTAGGTTCAACTTCGAAAATTAGGGCAACTTCATTAGCCTCATTCCGGAAGAATGATCTAGTTCTAACCCCCTGATGGATGTCTCCAACAATTTGGTCTTGGGGATGACTAGAGACTAATCTAGTTTGCCTTGGTGTTGGTGGTGCTTCTTGAGCGGGTTCACCAAACACAAGTTCAGCCTCAGGATCCGGCTGATCAATGGGTTGTCTAGGTTCACTATCATCAGACTCATCACCATCAACAATACTTGGAGTTTCATTCAAACTTAGTCTTCTATGTTCGAGTTGAACTCCTTCTATATTTTCTGATTGGTCACTTGACTTTGGAATTTCTTCGAAAACCACATCAGAAGACTCTTCAACTAATCTAGACTTCTTGTTGTAGACTCGGTAGGCTTTGCTAACGAGGGAGTACCCGACTAGTATCCCTTCATCAGCCTTTGCCGTGAACTTTCCAAGGTGGTCCTTGGTGTTTAGAATGAACACCTTACAACCAAACACCCTAAGGTGTTTCACCGTAGGTGGTTTCCCAAACCAAAGTTCATGGGGAGTCTTTCCTAGAAACCTATGAATGAGGACTCTGTTTTGCACATAGCAAGCTGTATTTACAGCTTCGGCCCACAAGTAACTCGGGAGTGAGTACTCATTGAGCATGCCTCGTGCAGCCTCTTGAAGTACACGGTTCTTCCTCTCTACAACACCATTTTGTTGTGGTGTTCTAGGAGTAGAGAACTCATGCTTATAACCTCTATCTTGACAAAACTCTAAAAACCTTTGATTTTGAAATTCACCTCCATGATCACTTCTAATTGTCTTAATGGTTAATGATTTTTCATTTTCAACTCTTCTACAAAAAGAAATAAAAACATCTAAGGTTTGTTCCTTATATTTTAAAAAGTAAGTCCATGTATATCTAGTGAAATCATCAATGATCACAAAGCAATATCTACTTCCATTCAATGATATGATGGTACTACAATCAAATAGATCCATATGAAGTAAATCTAGAGCATTGGATGTACTTACAGCGCTTTTACCTTTATGTGCAGATTTTGTTTGCTTACCCATTTGACATGCATCACAAAGTTTATCTTTTTCATACTTGATGCTCGGTAAGCCACGGACTAGTCCCTTGTTGGCCAACTTCCGGATGTTCTTCATGTTCACATGAGCTAATCTCCGGTGCCAAAGGGTGGACTCCTCTTCTTTTGACATGAAACACTTAGCAGAAACATTAGTAGCACTTTTAAATGAAACTTGATAAATATTGTCTACTCTTGTTCCTACTAGTACTGTGTCCAAGGTGTCATTGTGTCTAACTAGGAGATTAAATTTCATCCCCTTGACTAGAAGGACATTTGAAATTCTAAGACATTCGGATATTTGAATATCTCCTATTCCTATGACCTTAAGACTACCATTGTTACCAAATGATACATTACCTCTACTTTTCTTATGAAGTGTGGTAAACAATGATCTATCCCCGGTCATGTGTTTGGTGCATCCACTATCAACGAACCAAGTTGATAGATGCTCCCCCTCAATCATAACGTACACAATTCGAAAAATAGAAGTTTTAGGTACCCAAACCTTGGGACCTTAAAGCATCAACTAAACATGACTTAGGCACGCATGCCTTGACAACTTTCTTTTGAGTTTTGGGTGTCCTAGTTTGTCTCATATCAGTCCTAGACATGAGAGACACAAATGAGGGTTCTTTGGGTCGGTAACCAATACCGGCCCTATTGTAAACTGCCCTTTGGGCATTTAAGATCATGTCTAAGGTCTTAGAGCTAGTTGAGAATTTCCCAAGAATATTCTTGAGCTTCTCAACTTCACTCATCAAAGATTGATTTTCCTCTACTAACATGTTATCATGCAAATCATTTACTTCCCCAACCTTAGAGGATTTCAAATTTACGATCTCTTGTTTCAAAGATTTAATTTCATCTTCTAGCAAGTCAACATGCAAATCGTCAATATTATCATCTCTAGATGCCTTCAATTGATCAATTTCTATTGCAATGCTTTAACCTTATTCTTTGATTTCTTAAGCATACTAGTTAAACATGCAATTGCTCTATAACATTTTTCAAGCTCGGGAGAAGTTACCTCTTCATCATCCGAAGATGATGAAGCCGCGTTTGAGGAGCTTGAAGATTCATCACTGCTCTCCTTTCCAAGAGCCATGAGTGCCACATGCCTTGTACTCTTCTCCTCCTTCTCTTCATCGGATGAGCTTGAGGATGACTCATCCCAAGTGGCCTTCAAGGCCTTCTTCTTCTTCTTGGATTTCTCTTCTTTTCTTTTGGATTTTTCTTCCTTCTTCTTAAGCTTTGGACATTCATTCTTGAAATACCCTTTCCTACCACACTCAAAGCAAGAGGCATTAGTCTTGTCGAGTTTAACTTCACTAGAGTTACCTCTACCCTTGAAGCGTCTATCCCTTCGCATCATCCTTCACACAAAGTTCGCCATCTCGGAGGAAGAAGAGCCGCTGCCATCTTCCTCGGAATCGGACTCGGATTCGGAAGAGGATGAAGATGAGGAGACCTCCTTCTCCTTCTTCTTCTCCTTCTTCTTTTTGGTGGTTCGGTCCCCTGCAACTAAGGCAATCCCCTTCTCCTTGGGGCCTTTGTTAGTCATTTCATGCAATTCCATCTCACAAAATAAGTCATCTAACTTAACAATAGATAGGTCTTTGAATACTTTGTAGGCATCCACCATGGATGACCACAAAGCATTCCTTGGAAATGCTTTCAAGACATACCTCACAAGGTCGCGATTCTCGACCTTTTCATCAATTGAATGAAGTCCATTGAGGACTTCCTTGAACCGGCTATGGAGCTCACTTACCGACTCATTCTCCTTCATGGAGAGATTTTGAAGTTGATTGAGGAACAAGTCTCTCTTTACAATTCTAGAGTCTCGGGTGCCTTCATGGAGCTCAATGAGTTTGTTCCACAAGTCCTTTGCACTTGTGAAAGGACCAACCTTGATGAGTTGGTCTTTGTTCATGCCACATTGTAGAGTGACAACCGCCTTTGCGTCGGCTTCACTTTTTCGTGTTTGTTCGGCAGTCCACATCCATGACTCAAGTTCTTTTCCTTCATCATCCTTAGGAGGGGTGAATCCCTCCTTCACCGCGAACCAAGTATGGATATCCATCTTCAAATAGTATTCCATCTTTGATCTCCAATATTGGAAGTCGGCGCCACCAAAGAATGGAGGTCGGGTGGTGGAGAAGCCTTCTCTCAACGCCATCTTGTCGAAAACTCTCGGATGTTAAGCCGTGTACAGAGCCCCAAGCTCTGATACCACTTGTTGGAAACATGATGGCTAGAGAGGGGGGGGGGTGAATATAGCCAATCAATGCAACCTTTGGCACTTAGCAAGTTTCTGCAACTTAGAAATCAGTAGCACAGCGGAAAGAATAGAAAACAAGGTGTGCAGAAAACTAACGCGCAAACAAACCAAACACGGCTAGCAAGATCGCTAACAAGGAGGATTTACAAGATTCGGGGATAACTTGCCCCTACTCCTTGGCGTGCCCTTAAGGTGGGCGATCCCTTGATCATCGGCAGATCAAGCCCCGGTGATCACCGGATAAAAAGCAACCTCCTTCTCGGTGGAGTAACCTCTCCATAGTGTTTCAATCACAGATAAAGTTTAAGCACAAAGAAACAACAAGAAGGATCTTACTCAAATACTTATCACGGACAAGAACGCAGCAAGCTTCCCTGAGCTCCACCCAGTGGCGATCTCACGCAAGAACCCTTCTTCGTGTCTTCCCACTGTCGGACTCCAAGCTTCTCGTTCTCTCCTTCAAGCGCTCAAGTAATGGATGATTGCTTCTCAATCGCTTGCCCAGAATGAAGGAAACATCAAGAACACAGCAAGCAGTCGTGGAGAACTCCAGGCGGCAAGAACTCAAAACCCAATCTATAGAACTCTGCTTCACCGAAGTTGTCTCTCGTCCCTTTTGTTTCTCCACTAAGCATCAAGTGACCTCATCTCCAGCAGCCTCCAGCTGCCTCACTGCCAACGCCAGCTACCACTGAACCCTTACTGAACTGTTGGATCGAGAGTTGCGAGAGAGGGGGGGTGAATGTCGCAATTCGTTCGGATTTAAAAAGAGTTAGTGCGCAGCGGAAATAAGACACAACAACAATGCAAACACAGTAGGTTTACTTGGTTCGGAGCCTGGGTCGACTCCTACTCCAAGGCCCACGGTCGTTGACCGTTTTCTGCGGGCAATTCTATAAGTTCGTAAAAGTTTACAAGACAGATAATGATAAGAATAGTTTAGTAAACTTTTAAATACAACTCTTGTTACCGACGTCCGGTGAAGATCGAAGTTCCGGAGCAGCGGGACGTCGTCGGCTTGAGTTGGCAACTTTCTGGAGCGTGTCGCGGAAGCAGAAGAGCGCAGAAGTGTCAAAGGAATTGGTGCTTGAAGAAGAGGGTCGAGGGTCCCTTTTATAGGGCTGGGGGCGCCCGGGATGCTCGGGGCGCCCCCCCCCCCCCCACGTGGCTTTCGATCCGGCGAGCCCTCTGGTCAAGACTGATCTCTGCTTCTTCGGGATCACATTTGACTGGGGCGCCCGACGAGCGCTGGGCGCCCGGGTTGACCGGTCAAGGATTCATCTTCTTCGCGAGGGTGAGCTGCTGCAGCTGCCAGTGGCGTGGCATAGTGGGCGCCCGCGACACGCGGGGTGCCCGATGCGCGCGGGGCGCCCGAAACATCCGGGGCGCCCCCAAATGTGCTGCTGTCGGGGCGTTTACTTGCTCTGCTGACTTTGGGTTGACTCTGGGGCGCCCGAAACATCCGGGGCGCCCTGCTCAGCTACTGCCTTACTCCTTTGAGGCTCTCTGAGCTGCAGAAACACAGTCCTTCGGTCTTGCATCCAGGGTTAGTCCAAAACAGCAATTAATAAGTTAATTTTACACAGCCTTGGCTATCTTGGTTCTGACTTTGGGTCTCCAAAATGGAGCCCTAGGTCGAACCGACGCCTAATGTTCCCTCTAGGGGAACGCGTCCTCACCTACTCCTCTCAGGAGAGTTTACCTGATGCCAACCGGATCCCCCAGTTGGACTTTTGCCCGGCAGTCTTTCGCCAGGTCTTGAGTTGCCAAGCTTCCCTTCGCTTGGTGCCTAGCAGCCCTTCACTAGGTCTTTTCTTCTGGCAGCCTTTCGCCAGTGCCTAGCATTCCTTCGCTAGGGCTTGTCCATTCTGGCAGTCCTTCGCCAGAGCCTAGCAGCCCTTTGCTAGGGCTTTTCCTGTCTGGCAGTCCTTCGCCAGTGCCTAGCATTCCTTCGCTAGGGCTTTTCCTGTACACTCAAGAAACTTTGTTAGACAACGACTAACCCTTAACTTTTGAACCCTTTTGTCAATATCAAAACACAGGTTTGACTTGGGTGCATACTGCACCATCAATCTCCCCCTTTTTGATATATGGCAACCTAGTTCAAAAAGTTAAGGAAAAATGCTGAAATTAAAAATCCTAAGTTAGATTCCCTCCCCCTGGAAGAAATCTCCCCCTAGGTTTTTCAAAAATAGGTGATGTAAGTGAAGTACTTATAAGATTTCATGTTTTGATAATAAGTTAGGAAATCTCTAAAGTTTTTGCTAAGTTTTTTGAAAAAACATTCTTAGTTTGGGAAACTTAGAAAATTTTCAGTTTTTGAAAAAAAAATTCAGACTTTAGAAAATATTAAGCAAAAATCATTTTAAGCAAAAAACATTAAGTTTCGAAATAGTTCAGAGTTTAGAAATAAAGCTAGAAATGATTTACCAATTTTTCAGTTCAACCCTTTTGAAGAAGATTATGAAAAAAAAAATTTAAAAATTTTGTTCCCTGTTTCTTTTCCAACTCTCCCCCTTTGACATATATCAAAAAATGTAGAAAAAAATTTGCAATAGTTAAATAAAGCATTTGCTGTACTGAATCAAAACATGACCTAGGTCTGGTTAACTCTTTAGGGATCTGTCTAACCCAATTAGCTACTTACTAACTGTTATAAGCAGTAGTTTTGGCTAGGGTTAGTCAAGTTAAGTGAGTTGTTCAAGTTAGATTGTCTAAACTTGACACTTAACTTGATTGCTGTTCAGTTTGTATTTAGTGCCCCAACTACTGCAGATGCACTGACTTAAAGCATCTTGAGTTAAGGCAAAGACCTAAGCATCTCAACCCTTTCTAGGTTATCATTCAAAAGTACCCTAAGGTGCTTGTGAGATGCTAGCTTCTAGATCTATAGGTGCATGCAGTTCTAGGGTTAGAGCCTAGGCTAAGTCCATTTCGAAAAGAGGCCCTAGTTTTGAAGGGGGTATTTTTGAAATAAAACTAAAAAATTTTTTGAAAAGAACCTTTTTCAAAAAAAATTTTTAAAAGACATTTCAAGATCAATATAAAATCAAAAGTTAAAAATCGAATGATTCTATTCTACTAAGCATAACAAGTAACCAAGCCAAGCTAAGATTGGCATAGTTCAAGCAGCAGTCTAGTACAAGTCAACAGAAGTCAACCCTACTCAGTAGGGGTAGTCAAATGGGTACATGTCCAAGTCATCTAAGAGGAGGGACCAGGAGGATCAAATGGGCCCGGCTGCCATGCATCAAATCGTGCCATGATCTCATGGTACTGTGCATTCCAGGCTTCTCTATCGGCCGTGAGTGTACTCATAATGTTGTTGTAGTAGCCTAAGTTTGTCTCTTGGTCTTCAATATGGTTCGCTTCTACTTCTTCTCTGAAGCTCTGGACGTGCGCCTCGAGTCGTGTAACTCTCTCATATAAGGTCGGTGGAGCGGGCTGATCTACCTCTGTTGCTAAGTCGGCAACGTCGACCTCGACCTCCTCGTCGGCAATGTCCTGTGCGGCTGGTCGGCGTCGCCAAGTCAGAACCCCAGTGCCCGAGACCTCTACACCGGCTAAAGAAAAGTTCCTAAATCCTATCTCATCGAATTCGGTCATCGTGGTAATTTCGCCGTCAGCGATGTTTCGGCCGTGGTAGTGGAGGATGGAGGTGATGACGTGGCAGAAGGGGGTGCAGACCCGCCCCTTAGTGGATACACTAGAGGCATGTAGGATACAGTGGAAGAGGTGAAGACCTATATCTATGTCCAAGTGGTGGATAAGGGCATAGAGAAAAAAAGTGTGAAAGGGTTTCATGGTGGCTGTGTCCCTAGTGGACAAGGGAAGGATGCAACGGACAATTACTCTGTAGAGAGCGTAGTCCTGAATTGGGAGTTGGGTAGAGTGGAACTGCCCTCCTGCAGGGTCCATGGCCTCCCCAAAGAAATAGTTGTACAAAGTGTTCAGGTCAATATGAGAGTAGGGGGCATCGAAGGGCAGGTTCCTTGGAGGGTAGCAACAGAAGATGGACTGAGATGGTCGGAGTCCCAAAAATCGGTTCAGTAGGGTAGGAGTGATGCTCAAGGGCATTCCTTGAACGGTAGTGACGAAGCTCAAGTGGTCTTGCCTAACTATGTTGTTATAGAATTCTGCACATAGGGTGTTGTTGATCGAATGTGTGCAGAATACGAGGTTATCCAGTTGATAGAAGTTAATTGCGGACATTGTAACTGGACAGGATTGGGCGAAGAAATGACGGTTAAGGTAACTTATTTTAATCGGAATGTACGAGGTTTGGGCGAATTTGTTACACAGTGCTAGGTTAGGAAACCTAGGGTCGGGACTGGGCTCGTTACCGGGGTTCGACTGAACTGCTCGGCGTTTTCTAAGTGTAGAAAAAATAAGTGATTAAGGATAAAGAAGAGACATAAGGAATTTGCAAAAAATATGTAATTTAAGAAAAATTAATTGCACAACTAAATTTCATACCTTGGAGGCATGGTTGAGGCAAGGGAGGGCTTAGATTCACTTGATCCACAAGAATGAGGCAAGGGGAAGAAGGAGTGTGAGATGTGGTGTGTTTGAAGTGTGGGAAATGAGGGAGTCTCGGGTCCCTTTTATAGGGGTTTGAGGGGGGGCGCCCGTGAGGTTCCGGGCGCCCTCTACAGGTCGTTTTGCCTCGAGCAGGGAAACGGTCTGTGGGGGCGCCCGACAGGTCACGGGCGCCCTGGCCAAGGCTGGTCAACTGCAGCTTTTGCTGCTTTGACTGGTGTGGACGACAGGTTTGTCGATAGGGGCGCCCGATAGGTCACGGGCGCCCGATAGGTCACGGGAAAGAGGGGACAGAAGTGTATAGGGGCGCCCGACGGGTCACGGGCGCCCATGTCAAATCGGTCAAATGCAGCTATTTGCTGCTTTGACTGGAGCTGGTACCTTGTCAGTGTTGTCGGGGGCGCCCGACAGGCTACGGTCGCCCTCAGTAGCAACCTTTTGACTGCTTTGACCAGTTTTGACTGTTTGACTCCGTTTGACTGTGTTTGACCATTTTTGACTATGTTAATCATAGTTTGATTATGTTAATCATAGTTTGACTATGTTGACCACAGTTTAACCATGATTATAAAGGCACAAGCAAGGTGGTTTAATTTGAGCTTAATTTTCCTGTCTCACTGAATCTAGGGTTTTCAAACACGTTAACCTTAAGGTTTTTGTGAGACAGGTTTGAAGGTAAAAATTAATTTTGAAAGGGAATTTTCATTTATTTTGAAAAGTTATTTACTTTTGAAAAAAACAGAAATTTTGAAAACAGATTAAGTGTTTTGCAAAAGGATAATAAGTTTGAGAAGTAGAAGTTTTGAAAAATAGATTAGGATCTATAATTATTTGAAATTTGAGTTAGATTCAAATTTGACAAAAGTTAACTTGAATTTGAATTTCAGAAATTGGCTTCCAGGTCTTGGCGAGGCACTAGGCCTTCTTTGGCCGAAGCCTTATGGGATCATCCACCCTTTCCTTGACAAAGCCTTTTAATGAAATTTCATTTTCAAATTAAATTAGGTCATTTTCTGGTCTAACTAGCTTGGGTCTTGGATCGGTAGCTTCGGCTAGTTCCGCCAAATTGGCTTCCCTAACGTACTATCATCTCACCTCCACCCAATACTATGTTTTCAAGTTTCAAGTAATTTCGTCCTTAAATCTAAGTATTCCTTAAATCTAAGCATGGCAATTTGCAAGAAATTAAATAAACAAGCAATCAGTTAAAAAAAATTATCTAATTATAAAAATTGTTTTGATTTTGGCTCCCCCTGGACTAAAGCCTCTATATGGGTTAGGCAAGATGTGAATCTTGTCCTTGGGAATCCAAAATTGATTTGAACCAGTTGGTTTAGTCAGGCACAGTTTTGGCACCCATGCCTGAACCTTAGGTCTTGACTGGTTCAGTACAGCAAAGTAAGATCTTTGCCGAGATTTGGTTCTATAACCAAGTCCAGATCGGTTTAGAACAGACTTCTGTTTTCCCAGAATCATGTCAAGATTCTTGGAACCAGAAGTGAATCGTTCTAAAGCTGTTCTTAAGTCCTTAATTTGAGTTTTCAGGGAGGAATTCTCTGATTCAAGTTTTTTAACTTGATCAGGGGTTCCTTCCTGAATTTTCTCAGTTAAGGAATCAGAATCAGCTCCCTTTTTCAGGAGTTTTACTTCCTGTCGGAGAGACTCGATTCGAAGTTTGGCTTTCGCCAAATCTCGGGATAGATAGGAAATAAGAGAATTCAATTGCGATTTTGAAAAGCCCGTTACCTTTATTTCGCCGTCGTCGGAGAATGTCAGCTTGCCGTCGTCCCGGTCCGAGTCTGAGTCAGTCTCGATTTGATCTGAAGCGGTCAGGGCTAGAAGATTTGGCTGAGGTGCTTCTTCTTCTTCTTCTGAGGAAGACTCGTCCCAGGTGGCTTGGAGTGCCTTCTTCTTTCTATTCTTTTTGGACTCCTTTAGACTTGGACATTCAGTCTTGTAGTGGCCCTTCTTCTTGCATTCGTAGCAGGTTACGTTGGGCTTTTGTTTGTCAGTTGCCGGTTCATCTTGTCCGTCCTTTCTTCGGCTTGTTCTTCGTGTGTTGGTTTGGTTCTTCAACTTTTTGTAGTAGTTTCGAGCTAGCCGGACCAGTTCAGATTGATCTTCTTCTTTATCTTCTATTTCTAAATCTGAGGTAGACTCAGGTTCAACTTGAGTTTTCTTCTTGGTCGTCTTCCCTGTTTTCCCTGCAAAGAAGGCTATACTTTTCTCGACCAAATTGGAGTTAGTCTGTTCATGCAGCTCAAGTTCAGAAAATAACTCATCTAGCTTAATTTTTGAAAGATCCCTAGAGACCTTGTATGCATCTACCATAGATGCCCACAAGGTGGTCCTAGGGAACGCGTTTAGAGCATACCTTATAAGATCACGATTTTGAACCTGGTGACCTATTGCGTGAAGACCGTTCATCAGCTCCTGGATTCTGGCGTGGAGCTGGGCTGCTGTCTCGTTATCTGCCATTTTGATAGTAAAAAGCTTGTTCAGTAGCAGGTCTCGTTTGCTGATCCTCGTATCTGAAGTTCCTTCGTGGAGCTCGATCAGTTTAGCCCATAGCTCCTTTGCACTTTTGAAGGGTCCAACGCGGTTCAGCTCTTCTTTCGTTAGTCCGCATTGGAGAGTCTGGGTTGCTTTGGCGTCGGCTTCAATTTTACGTTTGAGGGAAGTGTCCCATTCTGAGTAGTTTTGTGGTACACCTTCAGCATTTGTGGGAATCATCAGTCCAGACCGGATGATTATCCACATATCCACCTGAGTTTTCAGATGGACCTCCATTCGACTTTTCCAGTAGGGAAAGTCTTCTCCACTGAACAGTGGAGGTCTGGCGGTGCTAAATCCTTCTTGGATAGACATTTGTTCTGAAATTGTCAACAACAAAAAAAAAGAATATTCCAAGACTTTGTCTTGGATTAGTAGTGCGGGAAGAAAATAAAAACAATTTCAAGGGGTGTTGCACCAACCTTGAAAGAAAAATTCGAACGAAAATTTAAAAAAAAAAGAAAAAGAAATTCGAAAAAAAATTTCAAACTGGTGGTTGCACCAAGTTTGACTTCCCCGCTCTGATACCACTTGTTGGATCGAGAGTTGCGAGAGAGGGGGGGTGAATGTCGCAATTCGTTCGGATTTAAAAAGAATTAGTGCGCAGCGGAAATAAGACACAACAACAATGCAAACACAGTAGGTTTACTTGGTTCGGAGCCTGGGTCGACTACTACTCCAAGGCCCACGGTCGTTGACCGTTTTCTACGGGCAATTCTATAAGTTCGTAAAAGTTTACAAGACAGATAATAATAAGAATAGTTTAGTAAACTTTTAAATACAACTCTTGTTACCGACGTCCGGTGAAGATCGAAGTTCCGGAGCAGCGGGACGTCGTCGGCTTGAGTTGGCAACTTTCTGGAGCGTGTCGCGGAAGCAGAAGAGCGCAGAAGTGTCGAAGGAATTGGGTCCCTTTTATAGGGCTGGGGGCGCCCGGGATGCTCGGGGCGCCCCCCCCCCCCCCCCACGTGGCTTTCGATCCGGCGAACCCTCTGGTCAAGGCTGATCTCTGCTTCTTCGGGATCACATTTGACTGGGGCGCCCGACGCGCGCGGGGCGCCCGGGTTGACCGGTCAAGGCTTCATCTTCTTCGCGAGGGTGAGCTGCTGCAGCTGCCAGTGGCGTGGCACAGTGGGCGCCCGCGACACGCGGGGCGCCCGATGCGCGCGGGGCGCCCGAAACATCCGGGGCGCCCCCAAATGTGCTGCTGTCGGGGCGTTTACTTGCTCTGCTGACTTTGGGTTGACTCTGGGGCGCCCGAAACATCCGGGGCGCCCTGCTCAGCTACTGCCTTACTCCTTTGAGGCTCTCTGAGCTGCAGAAACACAGTCCTTCGGTCCTGCATCCAGGGTTAGTCCAAAACAGCAATTAATAAGTTAATTTTACACAGCCTTGGCTGTCTTGGTTCTGACTTTGGGTCTCCAAAATGGAGCCCTAGGTCGAACCGACGCCTAATGTTCCCTCTAGGGGAACGCGTCCTCACCTACTCCTCTCAGGAGAGTTTACCTGATGCCAACCGGATCCCCCAGTTGGACTTTTGCCCGGCAGTCCTTCGCCAGGTCTTGAGTTGCCAAGCTTCCCTTCGCTTGGTGCCTAGCAGCCCTTCGCTAGGTCTTTTCTTCTGGCAGCCTTTCGCCAGTGCCTAGCATTCCTTCGCTAGGGCTTGTCCATTCTGGCAGTCCTTCGCCAGAGCCTAGCAGCCCTTTGCTAGGGCTTTTCCTGTCTGGCAGTCCTTCGCCAGTGCCTAGCATTCCTTCGCTAGGGCTTTTCCTGTACACTCAAGAAACTTTGTTAGACAACGACTAACCCTTAACTTATGAACCCTTTTGTCAATATCAAAACACAGGTTTGACTTGGGTGCATACTGCACCAACATGAACTTCCTGAGCTCCCTCAGCCAAGCTTCTGTCAGCGGCTTCAGTCCTGCAGCTCCAGCCGTTGCAACCTGAGATGAGAAATGGACAAACCTGCTCCAAGGAAAGCCTCCATTGACTTCTCCTTGAGTGTTTGAATCCTCCCCTGTCACCTGCAGCTTAATCAGACTGTTAGAGCAGTATATCACACATCAAATCAAATATCAGAGGCAAGTAGCAGCGAATCGGATACGGTCAGACGCGATCAGAGCGTCTGACAGTGCAATTTGAATTAAAGTGATCGGTCACCTGACCGATTAGAGAGCCTCCTGATCGGTCACCAGACCGATCAGGCTGGGTCCAGACCGATCAGGCTCCGTCCTGATCGATCCCCAATGCTCAATCAGAAATCGCGATTTCTTTGAGATTCTTCTGGACCGATCACCAGACCGATCCCAGGTCGTGGATCGTTCACCAGACCGATCCACCCTTATATCAGGCGATTTCTGAGTTTCTCAGCCTAAGCCTTCTGATCGGTCAACTGACCGATCAAGGGTTCTCCTGATCGGTCACCAGTCCGATCAGATCATCACCAGACCGATCAGGCACTGTCTTGATCGATCTTAGTGAGAAACCCGCGAAGCTGGATCGTTCTCCAGAACGATCTGCACAGTGATCCTGATCGGTCACCAGACCGATCAGGTGCAGATCAGTAGGGGAACTCAACCTCACTGTTTGCTCCCTGATCGGTCACTAGACCGATCAGGAGACCGATCAGGGACCAAGCAGTGGGTGAAACACGCACTCCCTGATCGGTCACCGGATCGATCAGGAGTAGTACAGTAGGTTCCCAACCTCACTGTGTTCTCCCTGATCGGTCACCAGACCGATCAGTCATTGCTGGATCAGTCACCCGACCGATCCACGTTGGAGCAGCGTGCCAGATTCCCTGATCGGTCACCAGACCGATCCAGGGACTTAAACTTAGCCCTCCAAGCTAAGTTTCCATCCACCTTAGCCCTCCAAGCTAAGGATTTTTCCATCTAACTCTCCAAGTTGGGAATTTGCACCTAACCCTCCAAGTTAGGACTTTTCACCTAGCCCTCCAAGCTAGGACTTTTCACCCAACCCTTCCGAGTTAGAACATCATCCAACCTAGCCCTCCAAGCTAGGCACCTGACCCTCCAAGCCAGGACTTTTTCACCTAATTCTCCAGGATGAGAATTTGCACCTAACCCTCCAAGTTAGGACTTTTCACCTAGCCCTCCAAGCTAGAACTTTTCACCCAACCCTTCCGAATTAGGACTTTTCCAACACCTAGCCCTCCATACTAGGATTTTCAACACCTAACCCTCCAGGTTAGGATTTTCCAACACCTAGCCCTCCAGACTAGGATTTTCAACACCTAACCCTCCAGGCTAGGATTTTCCAAAACATGCCTAATCCTCGATCAGGACTTAAACATAATCATAGTCATCAACCTAAACTTAAATCGGTGTCAACACCAAAACAACAATCAAGGCCAGACTGCATCAACAAGAGGGTCGTTCGGGTGCCTTAGGAGGAGAAGACTTAGAGAAGAGGTTCGTTTTTGGTGTGACAAATGAAGGGGGTTTCGGTGGCTTTATATAGGGCTTGGTCGGGCGCCCGGGAAGGGTCGGGCGCCTGAAGTCAGTCGTATGCCGCCAAAGGCAGTTTCTAGGTGTTGATGCTGTCCTTGGGGCGCCCATGAGGACCCGGGCGCCTGGGGTCAGCTGCTATGTGTGGCAGCTTTTGCTGCCTTTGATTGACTTGAAGGTGTAAGCGCCCGATATGTCACGGGCGCCTAGCTTAACTAGATATTGACAGCTTTTGCTGTCTTGATCGAAGAGAAAAGGGAGATCAGGTGCCCGAGGGGTCACGGGCGCCCGATTTGACTGTTGTTTGACCATTGACTAGTTTGACTGTTTGACCAGGTTTGACTCTAATGACCAACCAACAATCAAATTAATTCAACTCTAAATTCAATGTTTTTATTTAACAATATTACAGAATCAGATTTTGCATTAACTTAAGTCCTAACTATCTCACCCAGTATCTAGTTATCAATCACGTTAACTTATGGGTTTTTGTGAGATAGGTTTTAATAGAAGTATTTATAAAGACCATGATTAATTTTGAAAAGTTAAATTAATTTTGAAAACAATTAGTTTTGAATTTATTTTGAAAAAGAATATTTGAATCTAAGATTAACTAAAAATTTATGTTAGATTCGAATTTGACAAAGAGTAAACTGAATTTGAATTTCAAAAATTGGCTTCCAGGTCTTGGCGAGGCACAAGGTCTTCTTTGGCCGTAGCCTTATTGGGTCATCAACCCTTTCCTTGACAAAGCCTTTTAGCGAAATTTCATTTTCAAGGTTACTTTTTGAGAAATTCTGGTCTAACTAGCTTGGGTCTTGGATCGGTAGTTTCGACTAGTTTCACCAGTCTATGTTGGATCGAGAGAACCGATAGAGGGGGGTGAATATCGGAAATCGTTCGGATTTATGGAAAAAGCAATTGCACAGCGGAAGATAAAAGCAAACACGCGAACACAGTAATTTTTACTTGGTTCGGAGCCTAGGTCGACTCCTACTCCAAGGCCCACGATCGTTGATCGTTTACTTTGGGCAATTCTATATGAGGCGTAAAATCCGTTTACAAAATTTGATTACAGAAATAAGTGCAGTAAATTAAAAATCACTCTTCTTTACCGACGTCCGGAGTAGATTGACTTTTTCCGGAGCACCAGGACGTTGTCGGCTCGAGTTGGGAGGTTTCCGGAGCAAGGCGCGAGAGCAGAAGAGCTTTGAAGCGTTGAATCAAGTTGATTTTTGAAGCTTAGGGTCGAGGGCCCTTTATATAGGGCCTGGGGGCGCCCGGGACGTCGGGGGTGCCCCCCCCCCACGTGTCACTCGATCCGTCTCAATCTCGGTCGGCGTCTGATCCCTTTCCATTCGGGATCCGCTTTGACCGGGGCGCCCGGAGCGCTCGGGGCGCCCGCATTGACCGGGTCAAAGTTTTATCCCTTCGCTTCGCTGGCTTCTGGTTCGAAGGCTTGCACATGGGGGCGCCCGGGAGCAGCGAGGGCGCCCGGGAGCACGGGGGCGCCCCGCCCAGCAACTGTTCGAAGCCTTTTTATTGCATTGTTTTGTATGCACCTTGGGGGCGCCCGGGACACTCCGGGGGCCCTACTCAGCCATTGCCTCACTCCTTTGAGGCTATCTGAGCTGCAGACACTCGTTCCTTTGGTCCTGCATCCAGGGTTAGTCCAAAACACAATAAAACAATAAATTATTAGTTTATACAGCCTTAGCTGTCTTGGTTCTGACTTTGGGTCTCCAAAATGGAACCCTAGGTCGAACCGACGCCTATTGTTCCCTCGACGGGGAACGCGTCCTCACCTACTCCTCTCGGGAGAATTTACCTAATGCCAACCATTCCTTTGGTTGGACTTTTGCCTCGCGGTCCTTCGCCAGGTCTTCGATGCCGAGCTGCCCTTTGCCCGGTGCCTAGCATTCCTTCGCTAGGGCTTCAGTCCCAAGCTGTCCTTCGCCTGGCGCCTAGCAGTTCTTCTCTAGGGCTTTTTGCCCTAGTATTCCTTCGCCAGTGCCTAGCAGTCCTTCGCTAGGGCTTGGATACTGGCAGTCCTTCGCCAGGTGCCTAGCAGTCCTTCGCTAGGGCTTTGTTTCCTGGCAGTCCTTCGCCAGGTGCCTAGCAGCCCTTCGCTAGGACTTTGTTTCCTGGCAGTCCTTCGCCAGGTGCCTAGCATTCCTTCGCTAGGACTTTGTCTCTGCACACTTGAGTAACATTGTTAGATCACAAATAAACTTAACTTTGAATTCTTTGCCAATATCAAAACAAGGTTCGAATGGTGCTTCCTGCACCAACAGTCTAAAGAGACCAAGTAGTGTATACTTGACCTTATTAGAAAAGGCTTCCCTAACGTACTATCATCTCACCGCCACCCAATACTATGTTGTTCAAATTTCAGTTAATTGGTTTAGTTCTTTATCTAACCAGTCCTAGGTCTAAGCATGGTAAATTGCAGAAAATAAATAGACAAGCTAGCACTCATGCAATTTAAAACAAGAAAAGAAATTCATTTAACTATAAAATTGATTTTTAAGTTGGCTCCCCCTGGACTAAAGTCACGGTAATGATAAGGCAAGATATGAATCTTGTCCTTGGGGATCCAATACTGACTTGGTCCAACTTGATTGTTCAGGCACAGTTTGGGTACCCATGCCTGAATTTTGGGTCTAGACTGATTCAGTACCGCATAATATGACCTTTGTCTAGCCTTGGTTCGATACCCTAATCCGGATCGATTTAGAATGGACTTCTATTTTCCAAGGATCATGTCAAGACCCTTGGAACCCGAAGTGAAACGTTCCAAAGCTGCTCTAAGGTCCTTGACTTGAGTTTTCAAGAAGGAGTTCTCTTTCTCAAGTTTTTCAACTTGAGTAGAGGTTCCTTCTTGAACCTTCTCAGTTAAGGATCTAGAGTCAACTCCCTCTTTCAGGAGTTTTACTTCCTGTCGGAGGGATTCGACTCAGATTTTGGCTTTCGCCAAGTCGCGACATAGATAAGCAATTAACTCTGATAATTGAACTCTAGAAAATCCACTTACAGTGATTTTGCCGTCCTCTAAAAATGTGAGCTTTCCGTCGTCTGACTCCGATTCTGATTCGGTCTCGATTTCTTCCGAAGCAGTCAAGGCAAGCAGGTTCAATTGTGGGGCCTCTTCTTCTTCTTCAGAGGAAGACTCGTCCCATGTTGCTTGAAGGGCCTTCTTCCTTCTTGTCTTCTTTGTCTCCTTCAGATTGGGGCATTCCGTCTTGTAGTGACCCTTCGTTTTGCATTTGTAGCAGATCACATTTGGTTTGGTCTTTTCATTTGAAGGTTCAGCTGGCTCTTCCTTTCTTCGGCTGGCTTTCCTTCTGCTGGTCTGATTTTTCAGCTCCTTGTAGTAGTCCCGGGCTAGCTGAACCAGCTTAGGTCGATCTCCTTCGTTGTCTTCTGAGTCTGAGTCTGAGTCTGAGTCAGACTCGGGTGCAGGTTGAAGCTTCTTCTTGGTCATCTTTCCAGTTTTGCCTGCAACAAAAGCAATGCCTTTCTCGGCCAGGGTGCAGTTAGTCTGCTCATGTAATTCAAGTTCAGAAAATAATGTTGGTGCAGGAAGCACCATATCGAACCTTGTTTTAATATTGGCAAAGGATTCAAAGTTAAGTATTATTTGTGATCTAACGATGTCACTGAGTGTGCAGAAAGAAGTCTTAGCGAAGGGCTGCTAGGAGTTGAAGACCTGGCGAAGGACTGCTAGGCACCTAGCGAAGGGCTGCTAAGAGTTGAAGTCTTGGTCGAGGACTGGGCACGAAGTCCTGGCAAGGGGCTGGGCACCGAAGACCTGCTCAGAAGGTGGGCACAAAGTCCTGGTCGAGGACTGGGCAAGAAGACCTTCTCGGAAGGTGGGCACGAAGTCCTGGTCGAGGACTGGGCACGAAGACCTGCTCGGAAGGTGGGCACGAAGTCCTGGTCGAGGACTGGGCACGAAGACCTGGTCAGGTGCATCAGGCAAAAGTCCAACCGGAGGAGCCGGTTGGCAAAAGATAAACTCTTCCAAGAGGAGTAGGTGAGGACGCGTTCCCCGTCGATGGAACAGTAGGCGTCGATTCGACCTAGGGTTCCATTTAGGAGACCCGAAGTCAAAACCAAGACAGCTACGGCTGTAAAAAATTATCTAATACTCTTGCTTTGCTATTTTGGAACTAACCTTGAATACAGGACCGAAGGAATGTGTTTCTGCAGCTCAGAACGCCCCAAAGGAGAGGGGCAGACAGCTGGGCAGGGTGCCCTGGAGGTCCCGGGCGCCCCCAAGGTCAAGGCAAAACAAGGAAGCGAGAGTTGCTTCGAAACTGTAGTAAGCAGGGCGCCCTGGAGGTCCCGGACGCCCTGAGTCAAAGAAAAAAGTGAATCGAAGCAAAATCAGCCGTGAAGCCAGCAGACCATGTCAACCAGGGCGCCCCCAGTGTCCCGGGCACCCCCGTCAACTCCGAGGCCGATTCTGGAGGGATAAGCGCTGACCAAGCTGCGGATGAGGTTTCTTGGATCTGAAGGCACGTGTCAGGCGCCCCCGACGTCCAGGGCGCCCCCAGGAGCACTATAAAAGGGGCTCGACCCCAAGGCTTTAAAACATCAATTTTCCAACGCCTTTACGCTCTTCGTTCAAGCGCTCTGCTCCGGAAAACTCCGATCTCGAGATTCTTGCTCCGACGATGACCCTCTCCTCCAAAGTACAATCTACACCGGCCGTCGGTAACGAAAAGCATACTTGTTTAATTACTGCAAATAATTCTGTATCAAACTCTGTAATCTTTTCCGCAAATATAGAATTGCCCGCAGTAAACGGTCAAGGACCGTGAGCCATGGAGTAGGAGCCGACCGCGACTCCGAACCAAGTAAAAGTACTTGTGTTCTTCTTGTGTGTTTTTTTTTTATTTCCGCTGCGTAATTTCTCTCAATCTTATCCGAAACGTTTTCACGATATTCACCCCCCCTCTATCGTGTTTCTCGATCCAACAAATAACTCATCTAATTTGATTTTAGAAAGATCCCTTGAAACTTTGTACGCATCTACCATAGATGCCCACAAAGTATTTCTCGGGAAAGCGTTAAGGGTATACCTGATCAGGTCACGGTTCTCTACCTTGTGACCGATTGAGTGTAGACCGTTCATCAACTCTTGGATTCTGGCGTGGAGCTAGGCTGCTGACTCACCGTCGTTCATTTTGATAGTGTAGAGTTTGTTTAGCAGTAGGTCCCTCTTGCTGATTCGGGTGTCGGAGGTTCCTTCGTGCAATTCAATTAACTTACCCCAAAGATCTTTTGCACTGTTGAATGGTCCCACCCGGTTCAGCTCTTCTTTGGTTAGACCGCATTGAAGTGTCTGGGTTGCTTTAGCATCTGCCTCGATCTTCCTTTTTAGTGAGGCGTCCCATTCGGTGTAAGGTTGTGTCACTCCTTCAACATTTTTTGGGATTTCCAACCCAGATTTGATGATTATCCACATGTCCACCTTAGTTTTCAGGTGGACTTCCATCCGACTCTTCCAGTAGGAGAAGTCCTCCCCACTGAAGAGTGGTGGTCCGGCTGTACTGAAGCCCTCTTGCATGGCCATTTAGAAGTTCTGAAATAATAGTAACAAAAAAACTGTCCCAATACTTGGTCAAGGATTAGCAGTGCGGAAAGAAGATATATATATATAAGAAAATTATCGAGTGGTGTTGCACCAACCTCGATTAACGATAAAAGTTCGATAAAAAATATAAAAAAGATTTCGTAAAAATCTGAAAAATTCCCAAATTGGTGGTTGCACCAAATTTGAGCTACCCCGCTTTGATACCACTTGTTGGATCGAGAAACACGATAGAGGGGAGTGAATATCGTGAAAACTTTTTTGGATAAGACTTGAGAGAAAATGCGCACCGGAATTAAAAACAAACACGAGGAACACAAGTATTTTTTACTTGGTTCGGAGTCGCGGTCGGCTCCTACTCCAAGGCCCACGGTCCTTAACCGTTTACTGCGGGACAATTCTATAATAGCGCAAAGATTTACAAAATTTGATACAATAGTAGTGCAGTAAATAAATGAATATACTTTTCGTTACCGACGCCCGGTGTGGATCGCACTTCGGAGCAGAGGGTCATCGTCGACGTTGGAATGTCGAGATCGGAGTTTGCAGGAGAAGCGCGCTTGAACGAAAAGCTTAGAGGCATTGGAAAATTATTGTTCTGAAGCCTTGGGGTCGAGCCCCTTTTATAGTGCTCCTGGGGGTGCCTGGGACGTCGGGGGCGCCTGACACGTGCCTTCGGATCCGAGAACCTCTATCCGAAGGTTGGTTAGCGCTTATCCCCTTCGAATCGGCTCTGGAGCTGACTGGGGCGCCCGGGACCTCTCGGGCGCCCAGCTTGACTGGGTCCGCTGGCTTCGTGGCTAATTTTGCTTCGACTCATCTTTGGCTTTGACCTTGGGCGCCCGAGACCTCCCGGGCGCCTAGCCCAGTGTTGTTTCGAAGCAATTATTGCTTAATTGCTTGTTTGGCTTTGACCTTGGGCGCCCGGGACCTCCCGGGCGCCTAGCCCAGCTGCCTACCCCTCTCCTTTGAGGCGTTCTGAGCTGCAGAAACACACTCCTTCGGTCCCTGCATTCAAGGTTAGTACCAACACAAACAAAGCAAGAATATTAGTTGGTTTTTACAGTCGTAGCTGTCTTGGTTCTGACTTTGGGTCTCCCAAATGGAACCCTAGGTCGAACCGATGCCTACTGTTCCCTCGACGGGGAACGCGTCCTCACCTACTCCTCTCAGGAGAGTTTACCATTTGCCAACCGGCTCCTCCGGTTGGACTTTTGCCCAGCAGCCCTTCGCCAGGTCTTCAATGCCTAGCAGCCCTTCGCCGGGTCTTTGATGTCTAGCAGTCCTTCGCCAGGTGGCTAGCAGCCCTTCGCCAGGTCTTTGATGCCTAGCAGTCCTTCGCCAGGTGCCTAGCAACCGTTCGCTAGGTCTTAGGGTTTCAATGCCTAGCAGCCCTTCGCTAGGTGCCCAGCAGCCCTTCGCCAGGACTTCTTTCTGCACACTCAGTGAACACATTAGAGCAAAAATAACATCTTAACTCTTGAACCCTTTGCCATTATCAAAACCCAGGTTTGACTTAGATGCTGCCTGCACCAACAGATTCCAGATTAGTTGCAACAATAAATTAAAATAAACATAAACTAATTAACTGAATTGAATTAGTAAAAGACTAAGACACAAGAGGTTACTTGATTGTAACCTGGGTGGTTGCTAATCCAAGATGGTTGAAACTCACTATCAAAATCTCCTTCTGGCGGAGAAGTCTATTACAGACTTTGTAGCACAAGACAGAAACAAGAAGAATTACAAGAGATTTGATTATTGTTGATTGATTGATCTGGAACTGAGCTCTGGGGGCCTATTTATAACTTCTGTCAATTCTATCCGAATGTTGACATGGCACTATAGGGGCGCCCGAGTGGTTGAGTGCACCTGACACGTGGCTTATGTGTTATCCAATGCGCAACGTTCGTAAACGGCTAGCTAGTGGATTAAATTTGCACTCGGACGCTTGTAAGCATAGGGGCGCCCCTATGCATACGGGCACCCGAGAGCCCGGGCACCCGAGAGCCCGGGCGCCCGGGCGCCCCTATTCATAGGGGTGTACAAGTGGCTTTTGGTCAGCAATTTACTGACCAACTTCCAACGGGTCTTCTTGGGTGATTTTTGGCTAAGCAGAGTTAGACTCACCCAAACCCGACTCCGGCCTTCCACCTTTCGAGCGTTCTTCCTCCCGGCTTCTTGTCCCTCAAACGTCGCACACGTCCTTTTCGCTCCACCGGTATACTCTTCCACAGCTTCCGCATCCCTCAGATGTACCGAGTTCATTGACTCACTTCCCCGTGCAATTCTTCTCGTTCATTGCGTCTTACGCTCGACTTCTTCCGCTCCTAAGTTCCTGCACACTCAGACAGAGGGATCAAAATCACAACAAAACCTAACCTAACTTGGTTGATCACATCAAAACCAACCAGGGCACCAACAATCTTTCCCTTTTTGATTTGTATCAACCCAAGTTCAGTTAGGATAAAAAAAACAGTAACACTAAGTAAGACAATTAAGCATAAAAGAAATATTTACAATTTAAAAACCACAACTTCCCTCTGAACTTAAGCTACTTTCCATCTTTGATCAAACAAAAAATGGGGCACATAAAAAAAATAAGGAAAGGGAAAAGAAAAAAGATATAAATTGCATATAGAGAAATATGAAAATTTTTCTAAGCATTTTTAAGGTAAAAAAATGAATTTCTAAAAAAAATATATTTGTTGGAAAAATTTGAAAATTTTTTGTGTAAGTGTAATAAAATATTTGAGAACATGCCAAAAAGTTTTTGAAATGAAATAATTTTTTTATGATTGAAAATAAATCAAATATTCACATATTAAAAACTCTTGACGATTGAATTTTTAAAATTCAAATTTATACTAAAAAATGTGAAGATGATTCTATTAAACTTACAGTTGAAGAGTAGATCTAGAAAAGACGGATTTGATAACAATGATTTTCTATCGAAATTTAAAATTAGAAATCAAATTGAAAGAAAAAAAATTCATAGATAACTGAAAATATATTAGAAAAATCTAAATTTTTTTTATAAGTAGAAACTTGAGTTTTGAGTTTGTACAAAAGTTTTAAACTTTACAAGCATTAACTAAAGTCCAAAAAAAATTAAATACTAACATAGTGGAATTTGAAGAATAAATATTTAAAATCTAAAAACACTTCAAAAAGTTTGAATAAAATTTTACTGAAGTTTAATGATCATATCTAGATCTGGGAAAATGGGATCTAAAAAAAATTTATCTATTTTTAAAATTTAAAATCTAAATTTCAAATGAAAAATCATGACTATTTGATAAAATATTCGAAAAAATCTCAAAAATTCTAGAAGAAATATTTGTATATTGAGAAAAAAAATATGAACATAATTTTATTAATGTAAAATTCGATTGACATCCATTTTTCAAATAAGGTTAATAATGAACGGTGACAAAAAAAAATTTTAACAAAAAAATGGTAGTATGTTTCTATATAGCACTAAAATATATAATAATTGAAAATTAATTTAAAATTGACTTTGAAATCTAGAATATGTTTCTATCTACGTGGTTAATTAAAAATTTAGGAGGAATATTAGTCTTGGACATTTTTCTAAGTTGACCCCTATGACTTTTAATATACCAGTTCAAATTAGCGAGATAACTAATTTTCCTTTGCTGTAAACATGCAATATCAAATTCTAATTTTTCAATTATGTTTCTCAAATTAACATTTTCATTTTCTAAATTATCAGAAATAGAAGAACATGCAGTAGTCAATTGTTTTTTCAATTCTCGATTCTCTCTTTCTAATTTATAGTTAGCTTTAAACATCGCTTTTATACCAGAGTATAATTGATCGTGAGAGAGAAGGCATACCTCACTTACTGGGTCATTTTCAAAAAGAGAGACTCCCCCTTCGTTGCTACTTTCTTCTAACGTAGCTCCCTCTTTATCAGTGCTCTCCTCTTGTTGACTTGCCATCAGCGCAAGTCCAGCGTATTCTTCGGTTTCCGATTCATTGGACGAGGTCTCATCATAGATGTCTTTCAGCATTTCTTCTTCTTTGGATGGTTATTGAGTTTGGGGCACTGGTCTTTTAGATGACTCTCCTCTTTGCAGTTATAGCATTGGACTGTACGTTTCTTCGAAGATCGCCTTTTGCCCTGAGAGATCGTCTTTTTCCCTGAGACTTTGGAAATTTATTAGCTTTTTTAAAGAAACTTTCAAGGCTTTTTACCATCTCCGTCGTATTTTCATCATCCATTGACGAATCCTCCTCGATCTGGTTTTTCCTCGCGTTCAGTGCGATGTTGTCTATTTTCCTGCTCTTCCCTACATACCAAGATTCATGAAGCTCAAAAATCGAAAAGAGTTGTTCTAGAGTACTTGCCTCAAGGTCTTTTGATATGAAGTACGCGTCGATTACTGAGGTCAAATCCGGGATTCTTGGGAAAGCATTTAGTGGATACCGTTAAGCGTCACGATTTGTTACCTTTTCACCGAGGTTCTCAAGGCTCGTGATTAGCTCTTTTACCTTGGCGTGCAGTTGGGCAATTGATTGTTCGTCTTCTATTCGGAGGTTGGTAAGTTGGCTTCAAAGGATATCTCGTCGCGCCAGTTTTGCCTCCGAGGTGTCTTCGTGCAATTACAGGAACTTTTCCCAAAGTTCCTTTGTCGAATTGTACCTTCCGATTTGATTAACATATTGTTCGGGGAGGACGGTCAGTAGATGAAATTCCACCTTTCCATTCGCTATAGCATCTACTTGCTCCTTGTTTCAGGAGTCAGGTTTCTTGATCTTTCCTTTGTTATCTTTTGGAACTGAAAAACCATTTTTCATTGTCAATAATAGTTCATAGTCAGTAGTAAAAAAATACCTTCATCTTCCTCTTCAATGCTGCGAACTCCCCCTCAAACTTCGATGAGTAGATCACTTGTCCAATCATTTTTTAAAATTTACTGTAGTTGGTGGTTAGTCCTTCTGCGGCATCCTTGCTCTGATATCATTTGTTGGATCAAGATGAACCGGTAAGAGGGGGGCGAATTGCCCTTGTAAAATAAAATAAATATTTTGTGCGACTCACAAAGATTCCAGATTAGTTGCAACAATAAATTAAAATAAGCATAAACTAATTAGCTAAATTGAACTAGTAAAAGGCTAAGACACAAGAGGTTACTTGGTTGCAACCTGAGTAGTTGCTAATCTAAGATGGTTGAAGCTCACTATTAAAATTTCTTTCTGGCGAAGAAGCTTTTTACAAACTTTATAACACAAGACTGAAACTAGAATAATTACAAGAGATTTGATTACTATTAATTAATTAATCTGAAACTGAGCTCTGGGAGCTTATTTATAGTCCCGGTCAATTATATCTGAATGCTGACGTGGCACTATAGGGGCACCCGAGTGGTTGAGGACACCTGACACGTAGCTTATACATTATCCAATGCGCAATATTCAAAAACGACTAGCTGGTAGATTAAATTTGCTCTCAGGCGTCCCTATTCACGGGCACTCGAGAGCTTGAGCGCCCCTATTCATAGGGGCGCTTGAGTGACTTTTGGTCAGCAATTTACTGACCAGTCTCCAACGGGTCTTCTTTGGTGGTTTCTGACTAACTGGAGTTAGGCTCACCCGAACCTGACTCCAGCCTGTTGGTGCAGAAAGCACCCAAGTCAAACCTGTGTTTTGATAATGGCAACAGGGTTCAAAAGTTAAGTCTTACTTGTTGTCTAACATGTCACTCTAGTGTGCAGGGTAAAAAGTCCTAGCGAAGGATTGCTAGGCACTGGCGAAGGAATGCCAGGGTAAAAAACCCTAGCGAAGGACTGCTAGGCACTGGCGAAGGAATGCCAGGGTGAAAAGCCCTAGCGAAGGACTGCTAGGCGCCAGGCGAAGGACGGCTTGGACTGAAGCCCTAGCGAAGGAATGCTAGGCACCGGGCGAAGGACAGCTCGGTATCCCAGACCTGGCAAAGGACCGCCAAGCAAAAGTCCAACCAGAGGAGCGGTTGGCATCAGGTACATTCTCCCGAGAGGAGTAGGTGAGGGCGCGTTCCCCGTCGAGGGAACAGTAGGCGTCGGTTCGACCTAGGGTTCCATTTTGGAGACCCAAAGTCAGAACCAAGACAGCTAAGGCTGTATAAACTAATATTTTATTGTTTTATTGTGTTTTGGATTTAGGGTAAACCCAAAACATCAGGACCGAAGGAACGAGTGTCTGCAGCTCAGAGAGCCTCAAAGGAATGAGGCAACAGCTGACCAGGGCGCCCAGAGTGTCCCGGGCGCCCCCAAGGTAAACACAAAACACAAGAAAGCAAAGCAAGCTTCGTCAGCTACTGTCCCGAGCGCCCCCGTGCTCCCGGGCGCCCCCGCTGCTCCCGGGCGCCCCCAGCGCTCTGGGCGCCCCCAATAACAAGCCATCGAAGCACAAGCCAGCGAAGCCAAGGGATAAGGTTTGACCCGGTCAACCCGGGCGCCCCGGTCAAAGCTTGATCCCGAGTTTTAAGGGATCAGAGCTGACCGAGACCGAGGCGGATCGGCTGACACGTGGGGGGCGCCCCCGACGTTCCGGGCGCCCCCATGCCCTATAAAAAGACCCTCGAACCAAGGCTTCAGAACAATACTTTCATTCAACGCTTCTACGCTCTTCTGCTTCCGCGCTCTGCTCCGACAACCTCCCGACTCAAGATACAAGCGCCGACAACGTCCTACTGCTCCGAAAAAGTAATCTACATCGGACGTCAGTAAAAAGAAGAGCTTATTTTCAGTACTGCACTTAAACTGTAATTTAATTTCTGTAACTGTTTTTGCGCGATTATAGTATTGCCCGCAGTAAACGGTCAGCGACCGTGGGCCTTGGAGTAGGAGTCGACCTAGGCTCCGAACCAAGTAAAACCACCTGTGTCTGTGTGTTTTTAATTTTAATCTTCCGTTACGCATTCTCTTTTCAAATCCGAACGTTTTCCGATATTCACCCCCCCTCTATCGGTTATCTCGATCCAACACAGCCTTTCGACCTTCGAGTGTTCTTCCTTCCAGCTTCTCATTCCTCGAACGTCGCGCACATCCTTCTCGCTCCACCGGTGTACTCTTCCACAGCTCCGCGTCCCTCGGATGCACCGAGCCTGTCGACTCACTTCCCTGTGCAATCTTTCTCGTATACTACGTCTTATGCTTGACTTCCTCCGCTCCTAAGCTCCTACACACTCAAACAGAGGGATCAAAATCATAACAGGACCTAACCTAATTTAGTTGCTCATATCAAAATCAAGTGGGGCGCCAACAATGAACTAGTACTATGTGGAAGAGTTATATATATATATATATATATATATATATATATATATATATATATATATATATATATATATATATATATATATATATAGTTCTGATTTCCTGCGGACCGCGCGATGCGGACCTCGTGCAGACCAAAGAGACAGATCGATCAGGGACTTCCCTGATCGGTCATGGCGACCGATCAAGGAAGTCCCTAATCGGTTTGGCTTTCTGGTCCGCACGGGAAGTCCGCACAGCACGGTCCGCAGCAGATCAAATTTGTGTGTGTGTGTGTGTGTGTGTGTGTGTGTGTAATTGATCTGCTGCGGACCACGCCTGATCGGTCACCGGACCGATCAGGCCAATGCCTAATCGGTCCGGTGACCGATCAAACATTGCCTGATCGGTTACGAAGGGACTCGGGAAGGCTCGGGAGCGTACCTCGACGGGTTCACCGTACCCCGACGGGTTCACCCTACCCCCTAGGATTCATCGCTCACCTCCTGAGTTATAGTTTTGTTCGGGGGCGACGGCCGAAGGACGCTGGTACGATCGGAGGACTCGCCGAGCCTCTCCGTGATCGATCACCGTACCCCGACGGGTTCACCCTACCCCCTAGGGTTCATCGCTCACCCCCTGGGTTATAGTTTTGTTCGGGGGCGGCGGCCGAAAGCCACCGGTATGATCGGAGGACTCGCCGACCCTCTCCGTGACCGATCAGGCCAACGCCTGATCGGTCCGATAACGCTTGATCGGTCCGATGACCGATCAGGCGTGTCACGCACGTGGTCTGCAGGGTGCGATCCACAGCAGAGCATTTCTATATATATATATATATATATATATATTCTGATTTACATATATAAATATGTATATTCCGTACCAACTATAATCATTTTTTTATTTGAATGTTTTTTATATTTAACACTAGAATATATACATATTGTATATTCTCATTTATTATTGAAGCAATCATACATATATAAGTGATAATATTGATCCATGATTCAATATCATGGACTCTCTCTTCTAAATAAATACAAACTGATAAATTATTTAAGATATTTTGCTCTATAATAGAAATCTCTCACCTATTAAATACATGTGAATGTACCGGTAGGGAACGATTAGATGAATTATAGCGAACGGTTAAAATTAGAATACTCCCTTGGGCTAAATATCAATGTTATTTTTATTTTTTATTCAACGATAATTTTTTCATTTTAGCTCATGATCAAGTTTATTTTTTTTTAAAATAAAAAAAATCAATACTCTTAGCTTACAATGATGGATCTAGAATTATAAATTTAGAAAGGGATTACATATTAAGTAACGTAAATAATTATTATAATAATAATTAAAAAATAATTATTATAATAATATCCTTTCTAATCAAGGATATATAATGTATATGTAGTTAAAATTTAAAAAATAGAAAGATTTTTTTTATTTTTTTTATAAAATTAGTCATTCAAGGGATTTGAATCCTAGATGTGTGACAAAATAAAAATTAAATTTATTATTAGACTCATTATAAATATAAATTTTTAAAAGAGTTAAATTATATATATACTAATAAAATAAAAATTTTTATATAAAAAATAAAATTTTTATATAAAAATAATGTTATTAAAAATTTAGATGGGGAGGAGGGAGGCGGGCCATGATCTCTCCAGATTCCCGTATAAATCCGCCCACGCTGAGATGACACAAACTCAAGAGATGCTTTACTTTTTTCCATCTTAGCAAAAGCTCCTCGAGTTTTCCAAACCGAATTGATTAAAACTTTGACACAGTGTTGTTGCTTGGATTGAATTCCTCTCTGTTCGACTTTTAGTGTGCATAAATTGTCTTCTAAATTTAGTGTGAATCGAGGGGAAAAAAATGTTTACTTCCAAAATTAATTGAGTAAAATTAGAACATTTATTTTTTTAAAAAAAAAGAGCTTCACTTATAAGCTTCATTAAGAAAACTCTAGATTATGTTCATATTCTAAACAGCTTCATTAAGAAAAACTCTAGATTATGTTCATATTCTACACATATTTGTTTGCCCTTGGAACCAACTCTAAACAACATTCAATGACTGTAATCATCATGTGTTCTTATTCCAGCTAACTTATTACATGTTAACCTTAAACCATAAACTTAAATATCAAACTCTAACCCTAAACATCTAACTGAACCCACACACAGAGACACACACAACGTTGTAATAAATCTCCTTTAGACAGAAGATCCCCTCTACAAGGATCAAGGAGCCGCTAAGATGACGATTTAATTTTTTTTTTTCTTGCGCATCCTTTAGACACAGAAGACTCCATCCAGCACTGACACACCCCATCGGGGCACATGGTCTCATTTAATGGGGACTTAAAGAACCCACCTGATTCTACTAAAGTGACTGAAAGGTGTAAGCGAGTGTAGTAAGTCCTCTTCAAAGCTCAAGTCTTTTCCCCTCCTCCCTCCTTCCCCTCTTAACTCTGTTCATGGGTCTTCCTTCTCCTCTCTTCTTCCAGGTCCTCAAGAAGCCGCTCCTGCCTGCTCCATCCCCCTCAATCCCTGCATGGAAAAACAGCACTGCTGCTTGCTCCTCATCCGCCTCTTCCTGCTGCTCGCACTGCTTCGGCCTGCAAACACCACTCTGAAGTGTCCTCAGCCGCAAAGGCATCTCCTGGCTTCTGCTGCAGCTGCAGCATCCGTGGCCGATCAGTCCATGGAGGTGCATGCCAAGAACAAGTCCAGAAGCAGCGCCGAGGTTGAGGAGGGCAAGCATGAAGTGCCCAATGGTCCGAACCCTGTCTCAAACAGGTAGAGGGCGTGCATGCGCATGTTTACTCACTGTTCTTGTTCGATCAATTATCAAACACTTCAGTTGTTGTTGTTGTCGTCAATGCGTTTGTGTGCACAGTTGTGTGGGAAGTGACATTGGAATGGTGGGAAAAGTTGGGGCATGGTTTTGCTGGATTGAGCTGAAATATGAAAAAACAGATAAATTTTGCAGCTTTTTGGATGAGTCTTTACCTTGTAATGAAACCTGAAAAAGGAGCATCTGGTGTGGGGTAAAAGGTTGAAGTGGAGTAACTAGTTAAATTTGGAGGATTTCAGTCAAAAATTTAAAATTAATAGTGCATAATAATATTATTGGAAGGGATTTAACTTTGGTGCTTCCTAAACAACCATAATCACTTTAATTAGCAATGATAAACTCCAAAATTGTACTAGAACAACAATACAATCTTTAGCTCAACTCAGCTATAGATGAAAGATGATGATCACAATAGGTGCCAAACAAAGCTCCAATGCAACTAATGGTGGCTAGATGCAAATTCAACAAGTATTAAAGCAAAATCTAACATCGAAGCCATAACTAAGACAAGGGAGAAAAGTGGCTACAAATTCAAGGTTCCTGTGTGAAGTTAGTGATGCACAAAAGTACTTATCAGTATTTCTTTGTTTGTGGAAATAGGAATCAAGATTCATAAGCTCTAGATCATATGCACTGCATGGCACTGAACTATCACTATTGAGAACTCATTGCATTCTCAGTATCCCAAACCATAAACTCTCGATCGAACTGTTGGAGTCTGAAGACTTTAATTGCTTTATGTGTGAGTGTGCTCCAGCTTACTTTACTCCTCCAACTGGCTGAAAGGGAACTGAAAGCCACAGAGGAATCCTGTGACTCTTTGTGAAGCTTGTTGTTACTGAATCAGGCTTGATTTGGAGTTTTGACAGCCTTTGCTTTGGGTATGTTTGGCAGCCATGTGTCCTTGCATGCTAGTTCGCAAGTCCCTTTAGTACTTTTTTTACTTTGCTTTTACAGATTAATTGAATCCATGCTCTACGTTGATGGTCGACGTAGTTGGCAGAGAGCCTAAAAGAGGAAATCGATGTAAAATAAAGCTTAGGCAAAAATAAAGTTGACATTTTTTTAATAAAATTATTCCTCGTATAATTTTTTATTATTATTATTTAATTTGATTTTTTTTATAATTTATGTATTTAATTTTTCTAACCGATTAATTTTAGAGAAGATATGTTCAGCCTCTCGGACATTCAAATTTATTAGAAATTGATCTTATCATACCACTATTACATTATCATTTGCATTGTCTTAGGGGTATTCAGATGTTGTTTGATGTGGCAAAAGACGAAGCATTTGCTCTCGGTATCCTTCTCAACTAGTCTCGGGATTA
The DNA here is from genome assembly GCA_024364735.1 of Boesenbergia rotunda. Taxonomy (NCBI): domain Eukaryota; kingdom Viridiplantae; phylum Streptophyta; class Magnoliopsida; order Zingiberales; family Zingiberaceae; genus Boesenbergia; species Boesenbergia rotunda. Next base: position 189,334 of record JAGFNQ010003043.1, on the reverse strand, counting down.
ACACGGAGAAGAAAACCTATGGTAACTAAGACCATCTCCAACCGAGCACCATCTCATAAAAAATGATGTTAAAATGATACAATTTTTCTCCAACCGATCACCATATCTCTATACCAAATTTGGTGTTGCTATAGTGCATCACCAAATTTGGTGTTGCTATAGTGCATCACCAAATTTGGTGTTGCACTGTAGCAACACCAAATTTGGTGATAATATTTTTAATTATTTTTATATTTAAAAATTTATTATAATATATAATCATTAATTCTAATATATATTAGTAAATATTATAATACTAAATATTATAAATAAAAATTAATTTATAATAAATATTTTTTCATAAGTATTTAATAATATTAATTATTTATTATAAATATAAATTAAAAATATAATAACCTATTTTAATTTTATTAACATAGTTATAAAAATTAATTGAATAATTATTTATTTATTAAGCATATTTAATTATAATTATATTTATAAAGTATATCACTAATTTAAAAAAATATATAATCAAAAATTTAAAATTTAAATATATATTAATGGATGTAATTTTTTTTAAAAAATTATTAAATATAAATGTAACATTAATTTAAATATAATAATTATATTCACAATGATTACTAAATTAAAATTTAGGTCGATAATTAAATTATGAATAAATGAATAAGAAAAAAATAGAATATTCTATGGAATATTTCTTTTTGGTGTGATATATAGTGTGATGGGTTGGAGTTGAAATAGTGTTTGGTGTTGAAATTGTACTATTTTTGTGTGAAAATGACACCAAATTTGATGTTGATGGTTGGAGATGGTCTAAGGAGGCAAATGGATGGTGGGGTGAGTAATATGAGATATAGGGATTTACGTTTCATCAACCCGAGATTGAATCTCAAAAACTTATGCAACAATTAATCATCCACTTACCATTTCTGTTATGCTCATAAGAGTCATTTAGATGTTGTTTGGTGGTGATAAAAGGTGATTCGTTCGCTCCTAACGCCTTCGCTAACTCGTCCCAGGCCTAATACGGAGAAAGTAAATCATGAAGAGTATAAGGAAGGGTAGGCACCTGGCTTCGTCAGAATTTGACACTCACTATTCAAATGTTGTTTGATGGTGACAAAAGGTGTCACTCACCCTATCATCCCGCCAGCCCATCTCCGGGCCAACATGGAGGAGGTAAATCATGAGAACTAATAACATATACAGTGACTAACACATAAAAAAGGACAGACATCTGTCTTGGCTAGGATTTAACTCTTAGATCTCATGGTAGCATCATCTCATATACTAGCCATCAGTCCATCCCGTGAAAACCTATTCAGATGCTGTTTGAGATGACAAAAGGCATTTTGCTCTGTTGGGAGGGCAGATACGTATATTAATTTTATCAGGTTTTGATCTTCAGATCTCGAGATAGTAATACCGTATATGTTAGTCATCAGTCCATTCCGTAACGATAGGAATAAAGTGGATTCGAATATTGTTGGTCGATATTTTAAAAATTCTCAAAAGAATTATCTTACGGAACCCAAACATGGATCTGATGATATCAAATTTCATTTTGCCTGCGTTTATCAAATATTTTCACTTAACTTTAGGTGAGTGTCAATTTATCCTCAAAAGTTTTCATTTTACCCTACAAAGATGTTTTGGGATAATATAACTTGGGTGATTTTTGAAATACCTCTAGCGTTTACATGCTTTTAAAAATGCTCTTAATTAATGCCTAAATACTTCAAAAATACTACTAAATAAATAAGACGGTAATTTAATAGTAAAATAGGTTTGACGTTAGATAGGAGCATTTTGATAATGAAATAATTTTTAGAGCATTTTTGCAAGTGTATTTAAAATTAATTAAGATAGGGGGTATTTTGATATTTTAAAATATCTGCAAGGTGAAATGGAATACTTCATACATCTTGAGGCAAAGTGAAAATGTTTCTCATTAGAAAGCATTTGTGCCGTTCGGTTTTTTCCCAAATCTGCCGCATTGAGTTGGGTCGATCCGTGCTCGTGGTAGATTAAGAAGGGAAAGGGGATCGGAGGAGATCGGCGATCGGGCAGGAGAACGATGACGGAAGCACAGGTGAGGAAGAAGCCGGGGATGACTAGCGTGAAGGAGATGCCGCTGCTCCAGGACGGGCCGCCTCCGGGCGGGTTCGCCCCGGTCCGCTATGCCCGTCGGATCCCCAGCAAGGGCCCCAGCGCCGCTGCCATCGTCATCGCCGCTTTCGGCGTCATCTCCTGGGGGTTTTACCAGGTCGGGCAGGGGAATAAGATCCGCCGGTTCGTTTTCTTCTTCTCCAACCAGCTTTTCCTAATTCAGAACTCCTATATTCTGCATTATCTGCGAATTTGTTTTTTTTTATTCGATGGCGATGAATCTAGGTGGGCGTGGTGGATCTTTGTTCCTACAAAACCTGACTTTCCTGATTATTGGATAACCACGGGCCTTGTAAATTCACTCCAACAGCATTATCTATTACTTGTTGGCTAGATAGTCTATACTAAAACAATCTGTCCTCACGTGGGGACGTTACATAGCAGTTTGTATGTTTATCAAAACCTTTTTTTGGTACAAAGCATCGATCTTTTGGCAAATCTTTATGTATCCTTACTCGATGCTGCAAGTTTTACGTGGCTGATTACTGAATCTTGCCCAAACATAAAAAAGCATGAACGTTACCCAAACTTCGATTACAAATAGAATTTGCATTTCATTTGGGTCATGTTAATTTCTCCATTCTCCATGTGACAGCTAGCCTAGCACATTTTCTCAATGATTTACCAGAATTGAGTATTTAATCAAACTAAGAGTTAGGTTGGATATGCATAGTTTTTCTCATCAAGTCGTTTAGGCTATCATAATTTATCTAGTTGCTCAATTATATTAACATTGAGATGATGTGGCAGGTTTGATCCCTTAAATCAACTGTATAGACAAGAAGATGAAAAATGTAATAGTATCAGAACACAATGCTACATTTGTTACACATAAAAGTGTGGACTAGATGAGAGGTGGTATAACATTTGTGCTAGATCAGTTAACTGTCAAAGTTTGTATTAGATTGATGTGTAACTCCATATTTGTATGCCCCTTCAATTTTAATTCTTGTAAAGTAAGGAAGATGGTTGCATTAGGTTGCCGGCCAGCCTTAAACTAAGGCAAATGTTCAATGAATGGATCCAATTAAACTTAAGTAAGGAGGATGAGATCTCACATAAGTGTTCCCCAAAAGAAAGATGATTCTTGTAGTTGTCTTTGTAATGATGATTTCCATGGTATCTATATGTCTCAAACAGTTTCCTTGACACATTATATTAAGCACACGCGATTCATGACTTTAAATATGCCTAGAGAATTGTTGCAGTATCATTAATTTCCAATATTTTGTAATCTTTCAACCCTCCCTAGAGGTAAAATGATTGGAAACACCCTCCTTATCATCAAACCATCACCACCCAGAGAAAGGGGTTCATAAACTAAATGGAAGAAATGATTAAGAGAAACTCAAAGAAGTATTTTTTTTTAAAACTAAGAAACTCTGAATTTAAGGGACATGATGACTTATTGTAAAGTTTGGTTATTTGCCAAAATGAAATTGTCGACTGAATGAAAGAGTCTGAATACTTAATTGTGTTAATAAAGTATGGTTAATACAACTATGATTTCTTTCCTTAAAATACAGCTGTGGTTCTAGTTTTGCTACTAATTACTTATGTAATTAATCTAGTGCTAGAAAAGAAATAACTGGCTATGTTTTTAGCAGATGAATTGTATGTGGTGGTTTTACATTTAATATGTTCTTTTTACTAAATTGTTATATCAATGTGGTTCTAGCTTCTGAGTTCTGCAATGCTAGTGGACATTGCTATTCATGTTTTAGTTCTTGTAGTTATTTCTAAAAAATTAGAGCACTTGCAATTTTGAATTGTATTTCATTAAGTAATTTTCTGTGTGAATCCAAAGATGAACCTTTCCTATTTTTTTTTTAATAGAGATGCTCATCCATTTGGCATTACTTTCTCTATATAGTCTCTTCTTTAACATGATTGATTAATCTTTTGTCGTGGTTGTAATGCTTGTCACTGGGGCATCTTCTGCTTACAAATTTTAATACCACTTTGCCTATGTTTTACTCTGAATACAGCTTCCATCTATTTATTTCCTTATTGCAGTTACCAAATACCTTGTTTTATTTGCAAAATTTAATGAAAACGTTTCTCTTACAAACTTGCATATAGTCACCATATTTATGTTTCAAGAAGAGCTTATCAATTCCATGATGGCTTTTAAAATAGCATCCACGATCCCGATCCCAAGTCTTAATTTTTATGATAATGTTTAGGCTACAGCTACAATGTAGTCAGGCAATCTAAAATTTCTAACTTTGTTGAGTTCTTTTAGTTACTAGCATGCATCATTTTACTGGCACTTGAATTGGCTAAAAATGGAAGCTGAGAGGTTTGGTTGTGAGTATTGTGTTTTGCATGAATTGAAGTGCAAATACCTATCAGACATCCAATTCATTCTAATAAGAGTAAAATCCATGGGGATGATTATAAGTATGCTCTAGGATCTCTAATCTTTTTGTTGAATGGAGCTTTTTTCGACTACTAATACAAGATGAGTCTTCCTCAAGTGGAAAAGTGCCTGCTAAGTTGATGTGCCTCATGTTTTGGGTTATATGGATTGAGCAATGACTGCCATTGCCAGAACTTTCTTACGACTCATTTTTCCAAATCATCTTTGCATGTTTTACTTTTTACTAAATAAAAATTTGTCTCATAGTGCATTTATTGTGCTTTTTATACGTTTCCCCCCTTTCTTGTTTACGTCTATTGTCTATTTTCTTCATTCTCAATCTCAATCAAAGCTTGTCTATTGTCTATTTTCTTCATTCTCAATCTCAATCAAAGCTTTTCCCCATTAATTCGGAGAATGTTTTGTGGTTTGTGCGCAAAGAACTTTTTTCTAAATATGCTCTTGTGACTGGAACCAGTGCATTGAAGGAAGAGAAATATGCTGCTCGTAGAGCCATAGTGCCAGTGCTTCAAGCTGAAGAAGATGAAAGGTAAATAAAATTTCCTTGCTACTAACTTTATTCTAAATTTTCTGATGTACAATAAACCTTTTCCATAAACACTAAACCACTAGTAATATAACCTTATTTATGGAAGATAATATTCATGTGGTCACTCTTAAATAGTCGGGACAAGGATTTGATAAAGATGGCGATGATGATGTTTCCAGTACCTTACTGTTTTTCTCAAGCATTGTACACTTCATTGTAGATTCGTCAAGGAATGGAAGAAATATTTGGAAGAGGAAGCTAGGATCATGAAAGATGTTCCTGGATGGAAGGTAGGAGAGAGTGTCTACAACTCTGGAAGGTGGATGCCTCCTGCAACCGGTGAGCTGCGACCAGATGTATGGTGATATAGTCGAGTCCTCCGTGTTTGGGCCACTCAACACTATGAACTTTGATCATCACTTTTTCCTATTTGAATCCTGTAGTGATGGAAAGTCATCTTACTTTGCGTTTTGGCTATAACATTTGCTGGTCATATTCCTACAATCTAGAATTTCAACATCTTGGTTTACAAACCAAGTGAATAAGATTTCAGGGTTCATAAACTTAATCAAGTGAATCTTTGCCTATTAAAGTGTTAGCTAATGAAGAATCATGAGCTGATGCAAATCATAATTTCAGAGATTTTTTTTTATTCTCTTTAGAAAGTATTGTAGTTTTACAGAAAGTCCTTCGTAGGTTGATAAGATGCTGATCTTGTAGTTAGAAAATGATATAACAGTTAATTATATGACCTTCCACTATTGATAAACTAAAAATTTGATTTCCTTCTCACCTACTATAGTTATTGTTTTCATTAATAAAATAATGGAAAAAATAGATGATCTAATTTATTTCAAACTTTTAATTTTTTTTCAAAGGAGAAAAACTAAATCCACTTTTTAACTCTTTGTCATGCAAAACCTAATAAACCAACATTCCATCGTCACCTATTTAAGTTGAGGTTTATCTCTTCTTATCTAAAGGCAAACTATACTTAATTCATTGCTTTGTAATCATATTCCCTCGTGCCAATTTTTCTTGCAACTTTTCTTTTTGGATGAGGACTTGTTCACAAAACCTTTTAGGGTTTATATTCTTTCAGTCATGTGTCAATTTTTTAGCAGCCGTAAACAATTGATTAACCATAAATTATTTACATTATGATGGTTAAGAGAGCCTATAATCCACTCATCTCATAAAACTACAATATTTTTGGATCCTCTAAATCTTTGCTTTAGAGAGAAGAACCTTTTTAGATACTTTAGCTAAATTCTTCTGTACTTTCAAAAGTTGATATGATTAAGAAGTGCAATCTAATAGCTTTTCTATGTGTGAAATGCATATAATATAGCATGAATCCTTGATCAGGCATTAGGATCATGTGCGTAGACGAAAATGTGGGATCATGAGTTTAGGGTTTACGAGTCTAAGGGCCGCAACCCGTCAAAGGAACTAGTATTTTTTGAACAAAATGACGCATCAAAGTGGAAGCGAAACATGGAATCTAATGAGTGGATTAGAGTGCATGAGTTTGAGATTTAGAATACTTAATTAGGTATTGTCCATTAATTTTTGTGGATATATGCTCGAAATGTGATTGATTGGGATTATTAACACATGAACTTCATGTTTGGAACACAATAATTAATTTAGTAAATATTGTGGTTGTTTTAGTATGATATATTAGCATTAGTTAATGTATGTTTAGGTTCATGTACTAATAGTCGTTGATCCGCGATGAGATCATGTGCCACATATCATGATTTTCTTAGGATAATGTGTTGTAGCTACGATTCATTGTGTGGATGTGTTTTTATTTGAGACATATGATCTTTGGTTCGCGATGAAATCATGTGTTGATATCATAATTTCGCCGAATTCTTGGTCATTTTGACCAACATAAGAAGAAAATGACAAAAATTGATGAAGAAAAATTCTCTCTAGTTAACAAGCATCTTGTTACAAACTCAAAAAAAGTGCTTTAAAGACAACATTTAGTAGACAATTGGTGTAAACTTGTATAGGACCAATGGCTCTTGTAGGTTACATACAAAATGTTAGCTCACATGATCTTGTACAATCTTCCTTTCTCACTCGCACCGTGTCTTATGATAATCGATTCCTAACCTTACAATCGCAAAAGATTCGACTGAATTACAGGTTAATGTTTTTCAGATTTCGGACAATTCCTCAAAGTCCCCTGCCTCCATCAACACTTGCATCCAAAAATCTATTCCATCTTCTTTTCCGCTGAATGAACAAAATGATGCCAAGGAATCATCCCAAAAGGTGCCACAGTCGGCGAAGGATGCATCTGACCATATGTTCTCATCGATATCGGAAAGCTCACACGGAGAAACGATAGCTTCTTCTTTGATATCTTCATTGCTAGTTTCACACATCTTGTTAGAGGAATTGGTGCAAGGGGTCAAGGTCTCACTCAAGGACTGACTTGGGGACAGAGGGCCGTGGCTCGGGCAATCCAACTTTGGCTTCCTAGTTGCTTTGTGGTTGATGGCCTTAGCCTTTGAGCCAAACTTGGGTGTGTCAATTTGGCACATTCGCGGAGAATCCTGCACTGTTTGGGTCGGTTTGATTCGCTTCTTCAAGTGAGTGTGCCATATGTTCTTGATCTCGTTGTCGGTTCGACCGGGTAGCTTCGATGCTATTTCTGACCACCTGACAACAAAACAAAAGAATTTCATACTCATAGTGCCTGATCAAATCCAAGAAAGAATCTTTAGGATGCTTTCACTGTCCTACTACTCAACTTCAAAACTTTTTGATCAAAACTTCATCACAAAACACCAATATATCACATTCACCTTCGACTTTCTCAAACTTCTTTTGTTTGAAATTTGAATCTAAATTCATCGTCAAACAATATTTGTCATGCTAATTGAGGTCGGCTATATGAATCTTATCCTATGTAGAGCATCCACTACAACTCGAATCCCATATTTCTCGAAAACATTGAACTAAAGCTCACCTATTGCCAAGAGTCTCATGCAAGTTTATTATGGTCTCTTCTTCCTCCATGGTATAGTTGCCTCTCTTAATGCCCGGCCGGAGATAATTCGTCCACCGAAGCCGGCAACTCTTCCCACACCTCACAGCCCTGAAGTCAATCATATCAGAAACTATCAGTTGAAAGAAATCCTGTATTCATCTTCAAAATTCAGAAACATTTTCACTGAAATGCTTTCAAGCCAGAAAATGCATGACCTTCAGATTCAGAAACAATTTGAGTTTAGCAAACAAACAGAAACTAAAATGTTTTCTTTTGTTAATCTCACAGACATAAGAACAAGCAAACAGAAGGCATATAAAGAACAAGTACCAGCTTGTTTAGGCAGAGCTCTCCAGTTCTCATGGCCATGCTTCTCTACGTAAGAAATCAGCAGCCGGTCTTCCTCCGGCGTCCACGGCCCCTTCTTCAAGCCCATGTTTGCGCAACAAGGAGCTCTCACCATGTTGCAGGAAGCAACAAACAAGCCGTTCCTTACTGCAAATTTCAATAACAGAGAAGGGATATCCTGTATATATACACACACAGACACTCAAAATCTGGGAACCAAAGGCAGAAGCAAGTTCGAGGAAGGACAGATTGTTGGTACTCTTATCTCGGTCATATTTTAAAAAATTTTGAAATCTTTGGATCGGTCGTGTGCATGGACTGAGTGGAGAACTGGAGATTGGTCAAGACGGCATTGAGGTCACTCCATTGACAAGGAACCTTTGGTTGGTAGTAGTGGGGAATGACTGCAGCGTGGGAAGGAGGAGAGGAGGTTGATGTGTGATTCAGAGGGAATTTAACAGAGATTTCTTTGAGGGTGAGTAATTGGAATTGGTGGAATATTTATTTTTTATATATAAAATAATTTAGAATAATATTTCTTTTATAAAATTGTTTCATGACTAATCTTTATTTATTGCTAAAGTAAAATCATCTCTTTTTGAAAGGTTAAGATCCGTGCTTAATTTGTCCTTGCTAGGTGAAAAAAGTTAATTAGCCCTTTTGAATTATCTATGCTTAATCAGTCCTCCTAATGTAAAAAGGTTACATTTAGTTCTATTTCAAAGATAAAAAGAGTTCATGCTTTATTATTAGTCAGTCTTGGACCAATACATCCAACTTTTGGACCAATTTAAAATTAAAATATCACTAAGATTTATAATTAGGAAGTTCACTTGTGGATTGTCGACAAATATCAACAATTTTAGAGCTAAAAGGAATAGAGAGATTTGAAGTTCTCCATAGAAAGTCTCATTGAATTGGGTACTTCTCATGGTTAGAATTCTATACGAGGTTTTGTTGTAGTCTCTAATATGTTACTTTAATATCTTATCAAAAATATAAAAATATTGATCCTACATTATCATTTTTTTATTGTGCATTATTAATACTAACCTTATGAAATTTCACTACCACTCTTAAGCTAAGAATCTCAAACTTTACCTCTATAATAATTAAAGTTTTTTTCTTAAACTTTTTTCATTTCACAGGCCGCAACCTCCCCCTCGAACAATCCAAGGGGGAAAAAAACTCAAATGCTATCTGATTGGGCCTTTACTGGGCCGTCCGCTTTGCAGCAAGGATGGGCCAAGCCTCAGGCCATCTAGCTGTTTTAGTAATTTGAACGAGACCAATTAATTCATTTATTTTAATGCATTCCTATATTTTTTTTGAAAAAAAATAGTTTCATATGGTATTTACGTCGCACTTAATAATTAATAAAAAATTATTATTATTCCAGTGACAGCTAGTCCACCAACCATGAGAATAAAATGGGGCGTTGAAAGTCTCGGGTCATGATGCAATGGTAGAGTGATTAATCACTATCTTAGATATTTATGGTTCGATCTCTAAACTACGATTATTTTATAGAAATTTTTTCTTCAAATGAGGTACGAATCATGGGATGTTAAACTTCTAGACCATCCACTATGAGCGCTTTTCGATTTACTCTGGCGTCCAGTAAAAAATTTTCATGGGACCGAATCGATTTAAAATGGGGCACTGAAACGAGCTAATCATATTTTATCACCCGAAACCTATCAACATATTATTGATAATTAATATTCATATTTTCTAGAATAAAATATGTGCTTTAAAAATAACTCCAACAGCTGGATAGTGAATAATACAAAGGCAGCCTATTTTAGGTCAAGATTATTTTAATTATAATTATTTTTATCAAAATTATTATATATTGAATTAATTTTAGCAAAAAAATTAATCAATTTCATTTACATAAAACCAGATTTACTAAATTAAAGGTTATAATTGAAACAAAATTATTATAATAGTATTAGAATAAAAAAATTATGGTTCCCTTTTAATATTTTTTTATTATGGAGGGCCTTTTATAATAATAATATTATCTAAAAAATTAATATTATCATTTTCACTTTAAATTATGAAAATTTAAATTAATAAATTGTTAGAATAACTTTATCATATATAATATATATATATAATCTAAGTATTTAAATTTCACTGGATTAAATTTGAAAGTAAATAATTATATATTCAGAGGTGTTTTAAAGATATTTGTTTTATTTAAAATTAAATGTCTGATATAATTATTAAGTATTATAGTTGATATGACTAAAGTGCCCTCGAAAACAATATTTGTGATTGAAATATTGTGAGATATAGTGTCATTATCATTAGGTTACCAAATTGGATTAACCTAATTATTGACTAGATCATATTTTAATTTCATTTTTTAAAAAAAATTTGAAAATGTAACACTAAAATATATCGAATTATTTATTAATTTTCCCTATATATTAATTTAATATATATAATTTGATTTTATTTGGTTTTATTTTCTCCTAAATTCTCCATTTTAAGGGGAAAATGAGACCAAAAAAATTAAAGAAGGATTAATTATGAACAAAATTAATGTGTGGCATCGCAGTCGAAACCGACAGTTGCCGGTCAACGTCTCTCTGTCACTCCTGGAATTATTTCGTACCTTTATTTATTCCATTGCTTTTCTCTTCGTTTCGCTTTGTTCCTTTCTCTCCGACCATCTCGTTCCCGAACGCAGAAGGGGAGAAAGCGAAACCCTAGATTTCTCGTTTTATCGTTGTTAAACAACAGATCTACCTCTTTTGCTTGGCGCGATCTCCTTCCGCAACCCGTGGATCTGTTCCCTAGCTTCTCGGACGGATCTGGGCAGCCTAGACCATCGCATACTCAGGTTTGCTAGATGCGTTCTTGTTCTCTTCCCTTTTGCCTTCGTTTACATGATTTTCTTGTAATTTTATCTGACTCAATGTGTTTGTTGGTTTATATCCCTGATTACGTGTTAAGGGAGTTAAATATTGAGGCAAAAGGTTTCTTCTTTTTTTAAAAAACAAGCATTTTGTCATTTTCTTTATACAATTGAATTTGGCCTTTAACTGGATCCGGTGCGATCTGTAATAAATTTGAGCTCGAACGTATCGAATTTGTTAACTGTAAGTAAAATCTAAGGCGCACGGATTTTGTCGGCTTTTCTTATTCGCTGCTATTCTTATGGACGAGTTGGATCTTAGGAAGGATAATTTCTTCAAATTTGTCTTAATCCACCGTTTTCTTGCTTTGCATATGTTGTTTTTTTTACATGTGAATCATCATTTTTTAAATGTATTTATTTGTTTATTTTGAGGCTATTTCTATTCGCTAGTACTGGATTTGGTTGATTGCTTATTTGCCTATAGGTAACCTAGCAAATCACACTGGTGCATGAGATTAGAGCGTATCTGGTTATTTATCTTGGAAGTCTCTTTGCTTTGGAATTCATTAACTAGACCCTTGGAATTCATTCCCCGGTTTATTGTCTATTTGATTATATGCGGCCTTTCCCTTGATTGGTATGAAATTTGATGCAGTTTGACGTTTACAATATCTCATGCATGTAATGGAAAAACTTTCCTGTTTATGAACACATCTTTCTTCAATACTGTTAGCTAAAACCTACTTATTTAATGCATAAACTATCACAGTAGGGCCTAGGTGTAACTTTTATGCTAAAATTGTCTTTTCAAACTTTGAGTTAGTTCATTTTTCTGTTGGCATATTCGGCATTCTTCTTGAACTTAGGCAAATTGATCTAATTTAGGCTTGTTGTTAAATTAATTTCCAACTGTGGTTGTATCTTTTTTCTCCCTGACATAATCTACCAATGCATTTCAGTTGTTTATGTAGTTTTTTCTTTGCAACAACATATTTTGTGTACATTCTTCCTATTTGCTTATTATTCTATGACCTTTGTTGTGACTTAAAAGATTTACCTGTTTCCATTGTTCTGGCAGTTGGTTATTTAGGAAGTATCAGATTAAGGTTGCTGTAAGACCAAGTACTCTCAATCTTTAGGGATCATGAAGAAAGCTTTTGATCAAACTGTTCGCGACCTGTAAGCTTTTTGTAATCTTGCAACTATTGCCTATAACTTGAAGCTAAATACTTTTGACTGTTATCAAATATATCTATTGGAATGCTTCGCCTGTTTGTTACATCCTCCTTTCTATTTCTATTAGTCACGTCACTTAACTAACCTGTTACACTTTTCCTGTGCTCTAGGAAAAGGGAGGTAAACAAGAAAGTCTTGAAGGTTCCTAGAATAGAGCAAAAGGTGAGTTATATGATACTTAAAACATTTCTACTTGAATTCTTGTAATTGAGAAAATTACGAGAATACTATCTTAAAATGAGGATGGCAATTGAATATATATATATATATATATAAGCTCAAAAATATCTGAAATAGAATAATTTTAGTTTGGACCTGCTTAAATTTGGCATATTCACGTACTTTTTATATTTTCTTTGTACTTTAGATTCTTGATGCGACCAGCAATGAACCCTGGGGACCCCATGGATCACTTCTGGCAGATATTGCACAAGCAACCAGGAACTCGTATGTATTTTATCCCTTCCCATGCTTATTCTTACAATTTTGTTTTCTGGAATCTCATATGTTATCCTGTACAGTCATGAATGCCAGATGATAATGAATGCAATATGGAAGAGGATCAATGATACTGGAAAAAACTGGCGTCATGTCTACAAGGTGCTTCTCACACTTTTTTGTATACTATTCGTTCCTATGTATTTCTTGTGATTATTTACAATTGCTAGTCTCTTCATTATTGTATTACATTGAATGTAGTCTTATAGAAACAGTTTGACTAATATACTGTTTCAATTGTTGAGCTTCAGGCTCTGACTGTTCTTGACTACCTAGTTGCACATGGATCTGAGCGAGTGATTGATGACATAAAGGAGCATACATACCAGATATCGGTACTGTAATATTTGTTCTCGTTGATGGTGCATCAACATGTACTTATTTTTCTCTGTTTGTTTTACTTTGTACTTGTATAACTGGAAATAGTCCATGTCTTTCAGACTTTATCTGAGTTCCAATATATTGATTCAAGTGGAAGAGACCAGGGAAACAATGTCAGAAGAAAATCTCAAGCTCTTGTAGCTCTAGTGAATGATAAAGAAAGGATACAGGAAGCTAGGCAGAAAGCTGCTGCTAACCGGGACAAGTATGCTTTCTGAATTTTGGAACAATGCTGACATGATTCACTCTACCTATTAAATGTGTCTTATTTTTTTTTTGCATAGGTTTCGAAGTACATTTTCTAGTAGGCCCGGTTCATATCCAAGTCCTGGACATTATGGTGACCGTTATGACGATGAACGTTATGAAAGTCGCTATGGCAGTAGAGATGATGATCAGTATGGTAATGGAAAAGAAAGAGAATGGGGATATAGAGATGAAGACAAAAGTGGAAGAGCTAGTGACCCATATGGTCGAGAAGGAGATCGTTATGGCAGGTATTCTGATGAACGTTATGGTAAAGATGATTATAGGGATGATGAGAATAGAGGAGTGCAGGGAAATGATGATTATCAGTATGGTTCAAAAAATACCAGCTTAGGTAGAGGCCGCTCCTTTGATGATGATGATCGCTCAATTAGGTGATTTAGCCCTTACCTCAATGATATTTGTTTTCTTTTGCCAAGCTAGAAGGTTGTTTAGTATTGCTTCTTATGATGCAGAAAAACTTTCAAATTTTTAATCGCGTCGTTCTAAATTAATGTTTTACTAGTTGATCAGCATCTGTCTCTTCTACCATCCTGTTAATTTTTTCTGCAAAACATTCTATATGATATGCTCAATTATGCTCTGATTTTGATGTAGAAATGGCGGTGGCAGAGTTGATGATCTTCCTCGGGATGATAGGTGGAGAGTTTGAATATGTCTGGTGTTTTTGAAACTATAGACCATATTATCTAACTATTGCTCACACCTTGATCAATGAAATACTGAAATCACAGGCAGTTGGACTCCAGTCTTTCGGAGCAGAGTATTGGTGCACCACCAAACTATGAAGAAGCGACGAGAGATGCCCGTATCCATGTGCAAGAAGATAGGTATGTCTATAATTATCATGTTTCTCGCTACTTATTTGGAGTCGTCTATACAAATTTCATCCCTCCTGTGAGTTCTATACTATGCAATATCACTCGTTATATTCAAATTTAAAATCGTTTTTGACTATTGTTTCTTTATTCTTCCTCTATCCCTTACGCCTTGCATTCCAATAAATTTACATAAAAAAACTGTAGAATTTAGAATTTATTGTCCGTTTTTTAACATGCCCATATTATCTCATTCTATTTTCTCTCATTTTATCATTTATTAAAACTTCACCTAATTGTATTCAAATATTAGATGGTTATGTCTGTGCATACATTCTATGATTCTATTACCTGTTTTGGTGGACAATTTCTTTTTCTGAAAGCAACTCTTCTTGTAGAAATGTAAGGGAAGTTAAAGCAGCTGTACCATCATCAAGTTCTCCCTCTGCACCTGCATCAAGCTTTCCTCGGGAAACTGTTAACCAGGATTCATCTTTCGCACCAGCAGCAAGCTCTTCAGTAAAAAGTGCAAACGATGGTGTAAGAAATGCTCCATCTGGTGTGTCCGCACAAACCAACAACATAGTGAGCAATGGTTTTGATGAGTTTGATCCACGTGGCTCTGTATCAGGTATTTACATATTGTGGCTTTTTCTCAGTGTAGGAATAGCACTTGCATTTCTAATCTTCACCTCCACAACTGATCCTTATATATCTAAATCAAAGTTTACAAATTTATAAAAGAAGAGTTTAATTTTGTCTTTGTTCACTACATCTGATTGAGCAGTTAGTAGTATTTTTTCCACCATGTGGTATTTAATTCCATTGAGAATTTCGTTTTACCCCTAGAATTTTTCAAGAATTCCACATGATCCACTTCCAATAATAGATCCTATTGTTCCAAAATTACTCAATAATCCCTTTGCTTAACGCACAAAAATATAAATGCTGAATTGTATGATAATTTGAGCAGTTAGTCATAGGCAATTCAACCTAATTAAAGAAATTAAAGTTAGCGTAAGGTTGGGTACATTATTAGTTTGAAATCAATAAACAAGTAAACTTGGACTCTTCCCCTTTGTGTGTGTGTGTGTGTGTGATTCTTTGGAAAAATAAATTACATTTACTATTAGTTTAACAGAGTTCTTCATCTGTAATAAGCAATGACGACTTGGTTGATTCTGCTATTCAGCTGCTTCACCTGCTGCTACTAGCCTTGAGACAACTTTTTTGGATCAGCTCCAGTATCAGATCCGATTTATTCACTTGCTTTGGTGCCAGTGTCTGTCAACACTGGACTTGAGACAGATCTTTCTGAAAATTCAGGTTTTGCTGCCATCTCATCAGCATCTGCTGGACTTAGTCAGGTATGTATAATCAATGGTTGTCTTGATATTAACCCAAACACATTTGCATATTATAGCATAAAGTTTGTAAAACATTTAAACTCACCAATTCTTATTGAGTGTCATTCTGGTGGTCTTCCACCAGATTATTCTGTGAAGTCTCAGGACCTAGATCCTACCTACCAAGGAATAGGAAGAGGTCCCATTGTCAGATTCCATATTTAATTAAAGGATTTTAGAACTATATAAATAAATATTTTAATCGCCTATCATTTCAATCATATCATAAATAAAATAAAATTACTCTAATAGTGCATATTCAAGTGTTCCCATCTTTATCTAATAGGTGGCAACATCTTTTAAGATGAATGATAATTATAAACTAGATGATAATGATAGATTTTTGTACTTAGGAGTTAAAAAATTAAATATATGAAGAAGAAGAAAAAAATAAATATGGCATGAAAATTAAATATGTCAGTTTTAATAATATAGAATTTGAACAAATGTATATTCTATCTATTCAAGGTTGTTGGGATTGAGTTCTACTAGGAAATGTAAGCAAACATATGATTAGACTGTAGGTCTGTAAGATAAATTGCCAAATTCTGATTTTAGTTGGTATTTGATATTTTAGGTTTTTGTTTGGACTGTAAGATCCTTAACCCCTGTTGCTCTAAATCTCATAATATTTTGCTTGTTAGCACTAAACCGTTGTTGCGGTCTCCTTCTGCACTTTTTTGTTTCTTGATTTAGCGGATCTGTCTCATGGCATTTTTTTTCTAGTCTGGCGGAGATCCTTTTGGTGATGCACCCTTCAAAGCTACTCAAGAAAGTATCGCTAGCCAGCAACATAGTTTTGCACCAGGCCCATCTTTTAATTCTTCGATTTCAATAGAAGGTGCTGAAACTCGCACACCTACAGCATCCAAGTCAGAGACAACAACCAACTTTGATTTTGATGGTTCATTTGGAGGCATAGCTAACAATCCTGTATCGAATGGTCAGCAAATCTCTTTTGCAAGTTCTGCAACTTTGACTCCCCAATTGCCCACAACTCATCTAAGTAATGATGTACAAAGTTTGTTTGGCTCGCAAATAGGAGCGCCAACCTTTATTCCTATCCAGGAGCCTCAACCTTTAGCTCCAAGTAATGTACAGGGCAGCCTCTTTCAACCGTCTGCTTCTCCAGCCCCTTTCCCATCATGGGCAATGCCAACTACTACACAGAGTATTCACTCTGCTGCTCCTGTAAACACACAGACCAACCAGTTGACCCTTCTACCACAGGCTGGCTTGCAGGCCTCGATCAATGTAAAAGTCAATGCTGTTAATTCTGCTCCATCGAAGGACAAGTTTGAAACAAAATCAACAGTCTGGGCTGATACAATGAGTAGAGGATTAGTCAATCTGAATATATCTGGATGTAAGTTGTCAATCTTTTAATCTATGTTTGTTTAATTTGTTTTTTTGCTTTTTTTTCTTCAATTGCACTTAGTTTTCATCATGCGATAAGATTAGTCATTATAAATTTTATAAAATTTTCTTGAAATTTTAATTGCAAGGTGCAAACGGACCACACTTAGTCACACTTATATTGACATGTTAATATTTACATAATGCATCTGGATTCTTACATACTGCAGCCATATTTGGAAGCATTTGTCTCACCTCATATATCTTTGGATCTTTTTTGCAGCCAAAATCAATCCTCATGCGGATATTGGTGTAGACTTCGATTCTATAAACCGTAAAGACAAATGGAAAGAAGAGAAGAAGCTTTCTACTGCTCCAACGTCTATCACCACCATGGGCAAAGCCATGGGATCTGGTTCTGGCATTGGACGTACCGGTGCAAGTGCTTTCTCAGCCCCTTTGAATTCCATGATCGGTTCTGGCACTGGCATGGGCATGGGGCTGGGCGGTGGTGCCATGGGAAGGGGATGGGGATGGGGGGAGGCTACAGTCGACCCATGGGGATGATGATGGGCACGAACATGGGAACGAACCAGGGAATGCCTCCACATCCTGCCATGGGAGCTCCTGGTGTGGGATACAACCCCATTATGAACATGGGAAATTATGGTTCTCAGCAACCATATGGAGGATACAGGTAAAGGAACAACTCCAGTCTTTGTATGATCTCCAGAGTCTATACGTTGTATTTTATTTGTTCATTCTCTGGATAATTTTGTTGATTGAGAGGACACAAACATAACATATATGATCTTCTTGTACATGACTCTTCCGTCGCCCCTGTAGCTGCTGTTTGTTGGTGTGATACGAGTCTCAGTTTGTTATCCCTAATTTTTTTTTTTGTGCAAATTCTTTAGCTTAAAGAATTATTTTTTAATTCCTGCTTGAGTTGAGTTTGCATCTTTTGATTCTTGATCTGTTTGTTTTTCTTATTTTGCCTGTGTTTCATGGCAAATAGTTCATTCGTGTAAAAGGTTTTGAAGTAGACTTTTTTCGATGATTTTATGTATTAAATGGCGTACTATTAAAATTTAGAAATGATTTTAAAATTTTAAGAATATATATATATATATATATATATATATATATATAATTTTTGTATTGAATTTTTACAATTCTAATAATTTTGAATGTGAATTGATTTTATGAAAAAATATTATCGATTATTAAAATAAATCGAAAATCATATGGGAATTTAATGGATAATCTAGTGATAAAATTTTCAAATTTCATAAATGTAATATGTTTTAGATGAAATTTAAATCTCATTATCTAAGAAATCTTACTTATCTCTTACCGTCACACCAGAATTATTATTAACTGGTTAAAATCATCATGCACAAATAAGATTTTATAAATATGAAATTTACACTGATAATTTTATTTCATTATTTTAATCATATAAAAATCACATACTGAAAGTGGAATATGCCAACAGAACGAGATATTGATGGTTGTTTCAATTATACAAAAGGAAACACTTAAATAACGATTAACAGGACCATAATAATACAGTTATATGGACAAAGGCAATAATAATACAGGGAACCACTCGCCGGTTTGGAAGCAAAAAAATATATAATATGAAACAGTGAGAGTGCACCTGCTACCAGATGCACGTCTGAATAAATGCTACTATACATGGAGCCCCTTTTGTGAGATCAATACGGTTAGACTTAAATTGCTACTCCTGAACAATGCCTACCTCAGGTTCCATGCGCCAACGACTATTGTTGAACTTGATAGCCGTTCCGTCTTCGTGGGGCTCGGGCAGTTCTGGAACCTGAAGAACAAAGTTCCTATTTGATACGCCAACCTCACCATTTGTGGATCTCCCTTCCTCAAAATCCACACCGACAAACTCTGCATCCTCGAACAATGAAGAGGAAGTCTCTTCTGCTTTTTCCGACTCACCGGCACTTTCACCTAGTGCACCAGCTGTGGTAACCGGCGCGGTGGTTGCAGCGCCTTCCACCACCGTGTTTGACTGGGCTGCAGCATCAGTAGATCCATCTACATTAATGTCTGAAGCTTCACGCCAACCCACCCATTCTGGTAGCTGTTGATCGTTGAAGAGGTCCTCATTCTCAGCAGTGTCCAGCCGGAAAAGGCTCACGTCGTCAGTGACATTCAGTTTTGTCACGTCCGTGGACAGATCATTAAGGGATTGATCTACACGAGAAGGATCCTGTGACATGAAATCCGAGTCTAAATACTTGTGTCCAGGCATCCCAGCCTTGGCAAGCTCCTCAACTCCAACCACCACCTCATCATCACTGCTGTCGCCGCCATTTGATGTCTCATTTAGATTAGCATCGTCCATCTTATCAGGTGTTGTGATGCTCATAGGCTCCATGGAACTCTCATCCTCAAAAGTGAACCAGTTGGAGTTGGTGAAAAGACAACTGCAGTATACAAGGAGGGAGAAGTCAATTTGGAGTCAACGCATGAGGGAAAGTTTAAAACAATATCTACCTTGGGTTATCACCACCAAGCCTCAAAGAAGAAATGACGACTCCACTCGACCCTTCATCCAAGTAAACATCCTGCAGTTTGAGCAGATCAAAGTTACATGAATAAGACAGCAATTGTTTTCACTGAAACTTTTGAGCTGGAGCGACATAATTGTTGTTAATTGATATTACGACTATTATATGTTCGGTCACACAACAGTACATGAACACAACAGCGTAGAAACTTTGACTGTGACACTAAAGTATAGTTTGTCTTCAATTACAAGTGAACCAAGTGTAGTGTAGTTGATGTTCCCTCTAACTACATATTCTCCATTTTAATTCTTATAAGCAATTTTCAATTTGCTAATTGGTTGATATTCATTTAATGGGTAATTAAAAATATATATATACCAAGCGGATTTTGAAATATATGTACCAAATTTGAACTTTCATTAATCCACAAAAATAGAGATCAAATTAAAAAGAATATATGGAACAACCCCAAACTTCAGGCGTTACATATTATTCAGGTTCAGAAAAACATTCACTTTGCTCACAATTTATCCAATACCCATTTATTCAAACACAACTGCAGACTTTCAACATGCCAGGAAGTGAGTAAAAAAAGACATCTAGAATAAAACTAAAAGTACAGATGCACAGATCATTGGTGAAAGTATATCTATTATACAGTAAATCTCATAAGTATATCTAATCTACAGAATACCTCGTCCATGTCATCATTCTCATAGACTCGATATTGAAATGGCTGGAGAGGATTATTTGATAAAGCTACATCATAATCTCTAACATGAAGTTCTTCATCACTATCTCTTCCCCTTTCCTGCATAGATGTTGGCCGACTGCATAAACAAAACAAATGTAGAAGAAAGTTAAATGTTGGCAGACAACAGACTCTGCATCTTTACAATTCAATTCTCTTAATTTAATAATAAAATTATTAAGAAAACAATGTACACTTTTCAAATCTAATTCAGCTCAGCGCTATATGTGAACATGTGTAAGCACAAAGTTCACTTGAGACAAATTATATAAGCACACAATAATCAATTTAACACTCGGGACTCCCTATGAGAAAAGTATATCCATTTAATGATGCTCACCCACAGGCCCAGTGATATACATTCTCTACAGCATTACGTTCGCGCAGCACATTTGTTTGCCAATCAACCCAGTCAACTGATTCCTACAAAAGCAATCAAACAAAGAGGAAAGGTTAGTAACCCGCATGAAGCTTATACATGACAAAGGCTCTCGAATCATATAACAATATGAAATGTCCGATAAAGAAAAGCAACAATTAATTTATGTGAAACATAAAAGCGAAAAAATAACTCTGTCCAAATTGATTATCCATCTAACGGACATTCATATGACCCCTTCTGAAGCCACTGTTCCAATCTAGCCATGAAACCCAGGATCCAGCATATCCTCGGTTCTAGGCATATAGCCACAGCACCATTAAAAGCCTCAAAACTTACGTCAAACCATATGAAAAATTTTACTTCAATTAATACATTAAACTTTCTTGAACTATGCAGCTTCATTAAATTTCATTCACTTATTTACGAGAACAATATCAATTACACTATAAACAATGATAATGATGTGTTTATACATGAGAAAAGTCCCTGGATTCTAAGTATCCATTACATCTGGTAACAACGAACAATTGTATAAGCAGGAAATTGAATTAAAGGGAGGTTAGAAAGATAATCCTTCTATGATCAAAGATAATTGGCAATTCTGATTTGTTAATTTCTAAAGTACAGCAAAAATGTGATCAGCATGAACTGTTGAACATTATTCTCCAGCTTGATGTGTTCCTTTAATCCAAGTGAAGCCACTACAAATAGAGTTAAGATAAAGAAGCCTGGAGGTTATAATTAAACTTCCTTAGAAGTGCAATAACATGCCAAGACCTTAATTGTAAGGAGAGGACCTCCTGTCTCCTGTTGCATGACTAAACCAAATGCCTCAGATTGAAATCTAATTTACCAAATAGTGTGCCTGATTAACTAGGGAGGGGAGCTGATCACATTACTCAATGGTTTGAAACAGACTTTTCAAGATGAATCTGATTAGTGATTCTTACAGCTTCCAAAACATACCAAGACATGTAGCACATCCACACGTGCTAAATGCACCAAGACATGGTTAAATTAGTGAAGTTTTTGGCTTAAATGACTAATACAAGAACATCTCAACTGAACTGCATTGAGACAGAACTGATTTATTAATCCTTGATCAAATAATAAAAATTGAGAACCAGTTAAAAGCTATAGACACAAATGTATCTTCCAACAGAAAGCAAAGTGGAATCACAGCCTGACATGCTGCAGAAGTCAAAACAATTGATGCAGCCAATTCAGTATCATATCTACGAAATAAATTGATAGGCTTAGATAAAGTATTAACTTATACATCAGTATCTCAATAACCAACTTACCTGTAGGTAAGACCGAATATGGTCATTGCTAGTTCCAAGTTGGACAAGTCTGTTACAAATTCTTGTTATATGTCCAATGTTACCAGCTCGAATTGGTCTTCTTCCAGAAGCTGGAACAGTTGTCTACAAAGCCAATTGAGGAAGAAACTTAATACACAGAAATATGATCAACCATATTTCTTAACATATAAAATTCTTACCACACTTGATTCAGTGGAAAGATAAGAATTTTTATCCATCTGTAGAAATTTAGTGATGATACTACATTCACAAAAGAGATAATCAACAACTACAGTGTTCTTGCTTTCAAGGCAACAAATCACCAAATTCTCCACATGATGATGTAGTGAGTTGTTGAAGGGATACCTGTAATATTCTCATATTAGTGGGCATCGCACAACAAATGCGTACAACAAGGCTCACAACTGCAAAATATGTAGCTTACTTAAAAAATAGATCTAGGATTATCTGGATGGCACTAGATTTAATCAATTCCTTCTCTGCAGCTTCACCACCAACTTCCAGTAATACCACAATGAACTCCACTACCTGAGAATTCAAGCCAAAAGTCTCAGATGGGGAAGAGAGATAAGAGATGCTTGTAATTACCAACATCAAAAACATGTGGAGCATCCATCAATAAGAATCATCTTGGACGAGGACAAAATATGTTTTCAACTGGCATATGAGATACAATGTACTTGATACACTAGTGTATCAATTAACAGAAAATTTTGTTTCAGTTTCACTAAAATATTTCTCAAAAAAACTCATGACCAACCATTTCCTATGATCAATTAACAATTAGAGCAAATATGCTCCAAATTTTACCCGTCAAAAATCAATCAAGAAATCTGCTCCAACATGTACATACTTTAAGACGGTGATTCCCAAGTGGAGGTTGCAGTTCACCATATGTTGTTTGAAGAGTATTAATCTCGGATGAAACATTTAAAAATTTAAGCAAGTCATCTGCATAAAATATGAAAATTTTCAGTACTGACAGCTTAAACAAGATGATAAAAGTGAAATCAAAGATTATGGGAAGAGCATGGGTAAATCCTCAAATGCTAAAACCTTATCAGACACTTGCAAAAGAGAATAATAAAGCCTCATCAAAAAAACAAAAGAAATCAAACAAAAAAATTCAAAGAAACTGGTCAAAAATGAGCATTGATTAAGGTCCAGAAATTTCTCCAGTCAGTGCTACAATTCATCTTGCTTTCAGCAGCTAAATAGTCAAATACAGAATGCATAAAGCATATACACGATAGAATATCTACAGCTGAATGCTCCACCAGACGATACAAAACTCAAGTAGACAAAGAACACTTGATGCCAAAACAAGAGAGAAAAAAAACACCAGACCAAATTAGTCCAGCAACAATTCCTTTACTTGTGCAGGTGGCAGCGGCATATTAAATTGTCTCAAAATAATAAATGGTGAGTATTCAAGAATTGTGATGAAAAAATTACTACTCCATCTGATGGATTTTTAAAGAAAAGTAATGCATGATATAGTTTTTACTATTAGGTGGGTCATATGGGAACTGGAATCATCACATATAGGTGGCATGCAGGCACAGCACTTCATAGTAATATTATTCCAATTTGTATCAATAGGGCATTCCACATATAATCCTCTTGCTTTATTTTCATCCAAATCTACCAATCATTAGACAGTTGAAACAGCTACAGGAATTAGAGAAGCCTACTAGTAAAACTAAAAAAAGGACTAAATTACTTGTAGCAGACACCATTGTGGGTATGTTTAATAGTCAAACTTCAAGCCAACAAAAAACTTCCACCATATCAGTAAGTAGTCAGGTAGAAGCACAAACACATCCATATAGAGGAACCAATGCATCTAAAAGGCATTCAATACAATATAGTATGAAACAATATGAGATAGGTCTTGACGGCTAAAATATTCAATTTTCTCCAGTGTATTTAAAAAGGATCTATTTCTATAAACTCATGCACGCCAGATAACCTAGAATAAGGTTTTTCTAACATAATAAGCTATTGTATCATATGATATTACAAAGCGACAATACTACCTATACTTAAGGGTAAGAATGATAACGTGAGGTGAACAACAACTAAAGGAAAACTGAACATAGATAATCATTAGAAAGCTCCAAATATTTGGAGTCATCTATATGAACTTTATCCTTCAACTGAGGTGCATGTGAAACTATTTGTTAATAATAATCAAGTCGATTATAGACAATTATATCCTTTTTTGGTCAACTTATTCCCCTAACACCTTCCACCGTAACCAATTGCACTCTTTGATTGGGCAATCTATTGGTTGTCTATTTCTCTCATTTTATCCTTTACTAGGGATACACCTAATTACTATCCAATAACAGGTTATAATGAAATAGAAGTTTAATCAAATTAATGAATCAACTTGTGTAAATACATATTAAACCTCTTGATAAATGATATGAAACAAATGCAGGTTTCGTTTAAGGCAATATATAAATATTCAATTTAATTCTATTAAGTAACTACAAAATATTAATAATTTATATGTGCTGGTTATCACTAGTATAATAATTCAAGTTAGATTGATGTAGCTACACATAGTCATGAACAAAACTCAACTTATTTCCCTTTTTTTAAAAGGAAAAAAAAGACATCTCATTTGAAAATTCATCTCAACAGCAAAACAAGGCAATGAAGTATCTGTACATGAAGAGTCATTCCTCAATATCCCCTAGGACAAACCTATATAATGATTCCTTAATTGTATGGTAACTGCTTTGACAAAAAAAAAATGAAAGAGAGAACTTATCAACGTACTCAAATGTGTCAACATGGCATGAAGAGCTGTGGGATCAACATCACTGAATGGCACATATAAATGCTGATTCCTGATGCAATTAATAGATGCCGCAGATGCACACCTTTTAGGATCAAGCAAAGCAATGCACACAGATAGAGAGTGGATGAGAGCAGATCTTGATGAAGAATTTTCCAATGCATGGCCAAATATCCTGGTGATAAAGCTGAAAACCAGCGTAGGATGGAAATAAAGAAAAGAACAAGATCAATAACGATAATACATCTAATCAACCATATCTTTGGAAGAGGGAATGGACAGACAATCACCTTTGGGTGGAAAGTTTGGCTGCTAAAGCTGATGGAGTATTTCGAATAATGGCCATTAAAACCTCAGCCGCATTGGCATTAACTTCAGTTGAATGCTGACAAATTTAAAGATGCAAATCAATGAAGATTCATTGAAACATATGCCAGATTTTTTTAACACAACTAACAGACAATTACCCAGAATGCAATAAAAGAATGTGACAAATACTCAGGTATAACAATGACCAACCTTTAGCAGAATTAACATACCATAATCAAAACAAAGAAATCGAAGGAGATGGCCAAGTTTAAAACAATGCAAGGAATCAGCATGTGTAGTTTGGCAGATAGGAATAGTAGGCAAGCAGGGACTACAGGAACAAAGAGCTAAGGATAGGAAGGCCAATGGTAATTTAAAATTATAATTATAACTCCCCAATTATCAAACAACATTATCTCAATTTCAGGACATTTCTGACTTCCAATCTAAGCCCTACCAAAAAAAATATTGGTCTAGTAAAGTTGAGAAACTCATGTGGGTCAACCAAATTAAGTGTGTCTCAACGGCTTTTGGGTATTTTTTAGACCTGTAATAGAACAAAACCAGTCAGCAGAGTGGTTCCAATTTTCAGGTGAGACCAGAAAAGTTGATCCGGCTCTGACTTCTGATAAACTATGTGAGGATTCTGTAAAGATTCTTAAAACATAAAAGAATGCATATTGAGGAACTCACAGATGGACTTAATTTATCCACGATCATATCAAGAAGATTGGTATCAGACAACCACTGCATGATATTCACATAGTTCGGATTTGTATGATCATCAGCACCAACAAGACGAATCAAGATCTGATCAAAGTAAAACAAAAGGCGTGGATTTGATTAGAAAATAGTTACACAAAAAGGTAACAATATGAAAAGACATAAGGCATTACCAAGATAATATAACATCAAATAACAAAGAACACATTTATTCTTTTAAATGGTATATCAATATAAAGGGAATCAAAGTGGAAGCCTTTCGCTAATTAGATATAATAGAACAAGTACACAGATAAAACCAATTCAAGAAAGAGACATATAATTGTATTTTAAAAGTCACTAGACAATGACATACAATGAAGTACTGACCTCCCTGATTGATGTTATTCCTATCAAATCGGCCAAGTGGTTGAAAACTGTGCCATGGGTCTGATGCAAAGAAAGGATTCCACATTGTAAGTTTAAAGAAACAACATAAAATATCACATAGCATCTGAAAAAGGGTTGCAAAGTAACCTAGAAAGCCTCTAAAGAGCAATACTTCCTAATTCATAGTAAGAACCTATGCAACACGAAAATACAGATAAAGTCAACTATTGACCAAAAAAGGAAAGAAAGACTTAGTATCACAACTACAAGATGAAAAAGAAAAAAAAAAGTTATTGTGCCAAGTGAAACTATGATTACTCGAGGTCACCCGTTCACTTGAACCCAGGAACGCTAATCCTCCAATCATTTTCTTAATAAATTTTCCAAATAAAGCAGTAACAAAAAACTTACTTGAACATATGCCATAAGTGAATTTGTTTTCCTTAACATTAGGCACACCACAACCTAGTAAAAATTAAAATAACAATTAGAAAGCTAATCAAATTAATCCATTAAAAGCTAAATATTCTAAGAAGAATGGATCATAACCTTGCTAAAATATCCAGCCAGTGTTGAACTGTGCGTGCGATTTGGTTCAAGAAAGGAGAATAACATGTTCATCAACTGCATTAAGAAAAAAAAAATAAGGAAATAAAGAATTTCAAGCAAATAATCAGCAAATATTTGTGCAAAAGTGGGCAATTGCATCCGAATTTAGTGGCTTACTTCTTCATCCTCCACCAAGGTTTTAAGAATGACATCAATTTCACAAGTAAATATCTCACAAGCAACAAAAGGGAACCTATTTCATTCAAATAACAAAGTGAAATTCAAATAACCCATGAGCTTCAGAACAGAAAGAGGGAAAATGCTTTTGTTAAGTAGCTAAAAAATATGAGTAGTCACAAAAGAACATACTTAAAGGTCCGTATATTGTCAGCATCACCAGGAGCATCTTCAATGATATATCGAAGTAATTGTTCTACCTGAGCACGATCTCTAAGACTGAAAGCAAATGAATTTCACTGAGTAAACTAACATGGATGGCAAAGGAGACTAGTTCTCATGTTAAAAGAAAATTAGTAGAAGCAGATAGTGATTTCATCATATAGGTGACTCAAAGTAGAAAACTGCATAGTAATATTCAAATGCTGTCATAAAAGTACATATTGCACTGATTATTTTTTCCACCAAATTTGACTTCAGAAAATTATGGTAAAGTCATTTACTACAGTATATATGGAGCCAAAACGTAGCTAAATCAAAGCCAATGTCGGTTTGTGTGTCCCTCATGATTATGTAATGGAGCTAATAGAGAAAAATCAAGAGTGAAGAGTGAGCAGACTCCTTCGTTACAAAGTACAATAGACCAGATTAACAATTTCTGCACAAAAGAAATATTACAAATTAATAAGTCGCGAGTTAAGAGCTTTGCATTCTTGAATTATCTCTTCTTCATCCAGAAGTTCTTCTAAAGTGAAATTTTCCTTATCCAAGATTAACTCCACCTGCATAGATGGCCGTAAGATTAAAGTATGCCCGTGAATCACCATGAATTGGCATGATATTGAAATAAATAAATACGCTAAACAATTATGTTAAATTTCCCGACAATGCTAAAAACATAGTTCAACCAGCAAACAGTATGATAAGCCCACTGATACTGATATATTACGGCTCTAGTGTTTCAAACGCAGAGATTCATCGTTTGTTATCAACAGGAAGAAACTATGGGTTCATCTAGCCGGTGAAATCTTTTTAAGTAAACACGGCAATTCATATGAACCTGAAGTTGCTACATTGATCCTTCATTCCAAGACAAAAGATAATAACAAAAAGTATAAAAAAGAAGACCAAGCACATATATCCGTATCAGCACACAAATACTGCACCTACTGAGCTTGTTACGTGGCATAATGCCTAAAAAAAATCGAATGATTAGACAAGTAAGCAGATATAAGTCGAAAAACGTACGAGTTAAAATAAGAGTCAAACCTTCCAAACAAACACGCAAAAAACGAAAGTAAAATACCATCGAATTAATCAACAGCAGAGATGATAACAAAAAACAGCAAGAAAGGAGGAGGATGAATCTAGATCAACGGTGGAGAGCTACTCACCGGGGACGAAGCCGGGAGGTTGGGGATTCGCCAGAACATCTCCGACCTAGCTTAGGAAGACAGCTGAAAAGGATTAAAACCGGCGACTTCCTCGACTAGACACGAGAGGAACCTAAACGACCCACGAGTGGAGGCGGCGGCTTCCCTGCGGACGAAGCAGATGAGGAAAAGGACGTGGAAGAACGAGACGACCCTTAGACGACGGCGACGGCGACGGCGACGGCGACGAGCAAGGAAAACCCTAGATATGAGGGCGGAGAGGCTAAGAGAGAGAAAGAGAAAGGCGTCGTCTTCGATTGGAGGTGGAGAAATAAAGCAGATGATTACAGTCGTCGAATGGACCGCGAGGGAACAAATGCGGGTCGTCAAAGTCAGCACCGGAGTTCTCGAGAATCTTTCGTACCCTAGCTTTGAGTAGATGGGACCCACGAATTTAAAAAGCTGCGCTCGGGTATGACAGAAGGTGATATATTGAGTCCGTTTAAGTTTAAGTGACTGGCTGCTGCAGGTTAAAGGTGACTTCACGGCGACGGACGACTGGAGGTAACCGGTCGTGCTTCGTTAGCCCAGTGGCAACGTGAAAAAGGAGTGAAGTCACGTGATTCTTAATCCGCCTTCTCTGACTAATTATTAGCAATAATGTTACATGATGATGATTGTGTTTACTTTAGGGAGGAAAGGAAGTCAGGGAGAAAAGGTAAAATGATGTTTACTAAGAAGGAAAGGGAAACCTTTTGAACTGAAGGGACTCAAAGAAAATAAACATGATATTTTAATTAATCGCTTAACTTAGATTTCAGTTTTTTTTATTTGACATTCCTAATTTTTATAATATCCAAATCACATATAATATTTTCGGAATTTATTTCCTCTTTCTTTCACGTAATAGTAGAATCATGATATTTCTTGATATTGTTAGTTTAGCTGTTCAAACATTCACTACTTTCATTCTCTCAGTTCATGTTGTTGAACCAAACCGACCAATGGAAATTAATGTATTCTTGAATTTTTTTAATATATTTATACTCTTTATCTAAATTCAATAATATAAATTGAGAACAATAAATTTCTAAACTTACAAATGCTCGATAAATTTTGTCACCGTTTATTATAAGATCTAAAACAAAGATATTTACTAACAACATCACACCAATAAGTTTCTAGAATTTTTTTGATTTGAAAAAAAATATCAAAATTTTTAATTTTTGGTATGTTAGATAGTTTTATCTGAATGATTGATAAATTTAGAGCACTCTGAATCATTTCAAACCAAAATTAATATACTTTTGGAAAGTCTTTTTAATGTATCTATATCCTCATATTTGAATTTGATATCATAAATTGAGAATGGTAAATTTTTAAACTTATAAAGAATCGATAAATTTTGTTACAAGCTCATTATAAGATTTATGATAATGATACTCACTAACCAACACTACTAATGAGTTCTTAGGATTCTCCCAATTCAAAAATATGAAACTTTTTAAATTTTTGAATGGTGTTGATTGATCGATTAGTTCCGTCTAAATTGACTAAAAGATCTAGAGAATTTCAAACCACTTTAAATCAAAATTAATGTTATGCATACTATAAGTACTCAAGTTAGTTTTGATGTATTGTGTCTAAGTGTGCAGAAACTTAGGAGTACAGAAAGTCGAGTGAAAAGTTAGAGCAAGCGAGAAGGATGACACGGGAAAAGAGTCAACAAACTCGATGCATCCGAGGGACGAGAATCTGCGGATGAATACACCGATGTACGAGAAGGACATACGTGATGTCCAAAGGATAAGAAACCAAAGAGGAAACTTGCTTAAAAAGAAGATCGAAGTTGGATTTGAGTGAGCACAACTCTTGATGGTCGAAAATCAGTCAAGCAATCAGAGACCAAAGAAGGTCAACTCGAGAGTTGATTTTGAACTATTCAAGTGTTGAGACGCCTCAGCTGTCTTTGGAGGCGCCTTGGATGAGCTGTGAACTTTCAAAACTGAGGTGCCTCGATTAAGACCTAAGACGCTTCAAGTCAAAATTAAGATGCAAACTAAGGCGCCTTAGATGTTAAATGATCGTTGAAGAGCCATTGGTCACGTGGATAAAACTCTATCCGACTGAGGTATCCTAGATCATATTGAAGGCACCTCAAAGCCACGTCAGCATAACGGTAACTTTTTTTAGAGGGCTATAAACAGCACTATGAAGCTAGGAGTAATAACAACTTGTAATTAATTTACTTATTCTTTTCTGAGCATTCAAAGTTTGTAAGAGACTTTTCCGCCTTCAACAAAGGAGATTGTTAGTGCTCTTTCATTGCTTTAAATTAATTAACAACCTCGTTGATTGTAACTAAATAAAAATACGGAGCCTCATGCTTTGATTTTGTTTATGTTTATCTTAATTATTTAACTAATTTGTTATCCTTGCCGAGAAAAAGTGAAAGATTTTTTTTAACTCAAATTATAAGGTTATTCACCCTCCCTCTAGCCAGCCTAACCCACACCTACATATACAACTCTTCTTAATGTATTCATGCTCTTATGTTTAAATTAGAGAATATAAATGGATGATGATGAATTTTTGAATAGGCAAAATAAAAAAAATAATGATTTTGGGGATAAAAGATATCACTTGGGCTCTCCTTTTTTCCATCCAAATTTTCGTTTATCTCTAAACAACTTTCCTCCAATTCATCTATCGAATAAATTTTCATTTATGCACAATAAGTTATCTCCAAAATAATTATCTCTATTAGAATTATCCTCTTACAACAAAAGGATGGAGGGGCGTCGTGAACTCATGACGACCACAAAGAGGCTGTGTTTCACCGTGAGCTCGTGGTGACAATGAACTCACGCGATCTCAGTGCTCATCATTAATCATGGTCTCTTCGGAAAATTATGACAAGGCTGCAATGATCACTCCACGGTGAAGACTTGGTTGTAGTGGGTGATGCAGAAACGATGGCGGAGCTCTCCGGTGGAGGCCAAGAAAACACACATGTCGTCGTTGCCCTTGCCCAACCACTCGTGAGCAATGATCATGATGTTGCCAAAGTCAATGTAGTCAGCATCATTGACTCATTGGAAGTCAAGGTTGTGTTGTGAACTCGCGACCATCGTGGAGAGGCTAATTGTAGCCTCGCCCCTCGTGACAGTCGCAAAGATAATGATCGCGACCTCGTCATGAGTTCGTAGGGAGGATGGTTGAGGCCTCGTCTCTCGCAGCGGCTGCAAAGAGGTTGATCACAAGCTCACCTCTCACCACAACCATGACGCTCAAGACAAACGCGTGCATAGGTAGACCTGACCCTAGGCCAGGTCCGACCTGAACTCAGTCTGAGACCGTAATAGAGTCAATGGGTCGATTGCCCATTGACTCGGTTAGCCAAGCCGAACCGAAATTGACCTAGGCAGGATACCAGGCGCATTGCGGTTCTAAGCCCGGCAGAACCGGCAAACCGTCGATTCGACCCTCCAGGTCAATCATTTTTTTTTTCGATTTGCCCATTGGAATTCCTAGCCATTGGAAGTTGGAACCAGCGGTTTAGAGCCATCGGGAGGGGTTTTTTTCAACGGTTAAAATCATTTGATCGTTTTCTTATACTATGATTTAGTATTCGTTATGATCCAAACTTTGTAAATAGGGAGTTCATTTCATTATTTCTACATACATCTTTTCTACTTTCATTCTCAATTTCGCATTCTCTATGCATTTTCGGTTCCTAAGCTTCCATTTCTACGCACTTACATTTCCAACTTTCAACTATAATAGAAAGAAGCCGTGGAGGTTCATTATCTCAATCTTGGAAGGGAAAAAAAATAACGCACAAAAACACCAACATTCAAATTCAATCCACAGCTAATGAGATCGAGACCGAGCACCTTCCGACGCCCAAAACACAAGGAAGTATCATGCAATTACTTCTAAAGTTCGAGAAAATCCTCCTCTAAAATTTTTTGTTTTCACTAAACATTTTGAAAATGTCACTCTTCCGTTGGGAGAATTGTATGCAAAATATAAGTACTGCAATACTTTCTACCATTTCCAAATCGGTGACGACTATGGGTCGTTGAAACGACACGTATAAACGAAACACCCGATGGAATATGAACTCGATCGTTCTCAAACATATTTATCTAAATTTTCTTCAACTAGCAGTAGTACTGATTTTGATTTATTTTTATATTATAATAATAAATTAAGAGAATGATTAGCTAAATTTATTTCTATAAAATATTTTTCTTTTAGTTTTGGATCTAAATGCACATTTAAAGATTTTTGTAAAGAATCTTTTAATCCATGTGCTAAACATGTTCCTAGTACACTTACTCGTACAATTAAAAAATTAGTAAAACAAGGGGAAAAAATTTAATCGATGAATTTAGTAAATTAAATAATAAATTTTTTTTATGTTCCGATATTTGGAGTGATCATTGACAAACTCATTTGTATATGACTGTGACATATCATTAAATCGATAACTCTTGAATCTTCAAAAAAAAGAATGATGGTTAGCTTATAGAGTTTTTGATGAATCACATATTGCATGTAACATCGTACAATTATTATGTTTAATTTTAGAAGAATATAGATTAACTTATAAAATATTTTCAATATCATTAGATAATGTTAGTTCTATAACCACTTCTATATAAGAACTAAAATTTGTTTGTCAATCTGTTATTGATGGTTTATTTTTTTATATTAATCGTGTATGTCATGTTTTAAAAATTTTAGAAAATAATATTAAACTAATTTCATATTTATGGGCGCACCCTTCTATAATGAGTACAATAGGGTAGGATTTGCAAAGCTAATGGAATGAGACTTAAAAAATTTTCACGTGATGTATCAACACGTTAGAATTTAACATATCAATTATAATAGGATTTATTTCAATATAAAAATGTATTTTATTTATTTTTTACATAAAATACTAATACTAATATATATTTATTTCATAACAACGAAATATTTGTAGCAATATTTGTGAAATTTTAAAAGTTTTTAACGATGCAACCGAACAACTTTTCGATGTTTATTATCTCGCTGCTTATTTTGTTTTAGTAAATTTTTCTAATATAGTATTAGTTTTAAATGAATACATTAATAATGAATCTTTATCTTCTTGCATATTAGTTATGAAACTAAATGGAAAAAATATTTGTATGATATTCCTGAAAATTATTTAATTACATTTATCTTAGATTCTAGATTTAAATTAAAAGTTTTACTAGAAATATTAACTTTATATTATGACGTTTTAATTACAGTGCAAGATTCTTGTTTTCATGATCCAGTTAATACTACATATAATATAAAATTTATTTATATAATATTTATAATCAATATAATATAAAATACGGAATACAAACTAATATTTCTTCAACACAATAAACTATTAGTAGTAATTTAAAACTTATAAAAGCAAATTTTTTATTAAAAAAATGGACAAAACGTCCACGAGGATCCTCAAGTTTCACACAGGAACTTAATAATTATTTTATGACTTCTTTTGATTTTAATAAAGCAGATAGTGAAAAGTTTGATATCCTAAAGTGGTGGTCACAGAAGGTTCAAAGTTTTCCCGTTTGGTCCCTGTGATGACCAAAGAAATTTTAACTTGTCCAGTGTCAACTGTTGCTATGAAGCTGACGTTTCAGTGTCGACGACAACATATTAGATGAATGATGATCGAATTCGTCTCCCGACTCATTAGAAGTTCAATTATTACTCGATCATTGGCCGAGAGCCGAAAAAAGAATCCAAGGAATGCAACTTTCAAAAGACGAAGTTGAAAATTTTGATAACGATGGAACGAATATAACAGGAACGGAAAATGGAAGTGAGTGATGTTTTAGGATAAAAATGTAAAAAAAAACTATACGAGTTTTGATTCCCTTAACCCTAAGAGGATACATAATCAACTTAAATAAGTGTAAGCACTTTTTTTAAAATAAATTTTAAAATTTAAAATTTTTAATATAATAATCTTAAACGGTCACGAACCGTACGTAACCGTCTTAGGTGGTTAAGGACTTAAGGTTAGGAGTCGACCTATCAAGAATCGTCGAACCAATGATTCTAAACAATTGTACCGTATATTCTGAATCACGATCGAGTCTACTTAAATTTTTTTTTGGGATGAGCTAGCAGAGATAAAGGATGGAAATGTGGTTCCGTCCAAATTCGGACAAACGAGAAAAAAAAATTGTCTAACTGATGGCTTTGAGATCCGTCCATTGATTATTATTATGATTATTTTAATTTTAATTTAAACAGATGAGAGTGCCTTCATTCTCATGGAATATTTTTTTTAAAATCCGTATTTCGGAGTAAATAGAGTATACGTATTTTGTCATCGTATTGCATCCGTGGGGTTAATTTTTTTTTTATCTAAATTGAAATAGAGAGTAAAAAATTGATATCGTTCATCTCAAAAGTATGAGTTTGCAGTAGCAACTGAATTAGAAAATTGAACTTGGCGCAGGTTTACAGTATCAAAAAAGATAAAACGTTCACCTTCAACATCCCCGTCAGTCCGCCCCAAAATATAAAAAAGATAAATCACGATTATCACACATATCTTCCGAACATAAAGCAACTTGTGATCGATGTACAATAGCGACCTCATTTTTGGCTCGTTGTTAAAATTGTCCGGATCAATTTAAGAAGATCTACAAATAATAATTAAAATTCGATTCATATATATATAAATTTAAAACCAGAACAAAAAACTTCACAGTCGTAATTTATGGGGGAGGGCGACGGCGAAGCCGCGCTTGGCGAAGAAAACGGCGGCGAGCTGGATGCACCAGCTGGACTCGCCGGTGAAGCCGTGGTCGATGGCGACGATGGCGACCGGCAGCTTCGAAGACGGCAGCGGCGGTCGACAAAGTAGAAGCCGTTAGCCGTACGCTGGCGTAGAATTCGTTGGGGGTGAGGGAGTCGAAGGGGCTCTCCTCGTCGGCTTCCGCCGTCGGGTACATCGTCTTCTTCGTCGTCGTCTCCTCTCCCGTAGATGACGTCACGTTCTTCGGCTTCCCTTGTTTTAGCTCGCATCGCATCGTATTATTAATGATATTATTGTTCTTCTTAATTATAGTCCCAAACATTTAACATTTTTACTCTTAAATCGAACGATTTTCTAGCTATTTTTTCCATTTAGGCGTTTACATGAGCTTATGTTTTACACAAAGGGATGGTTTTTTTAATGCCTATCCCCTTGAGGGTCATCATGGCCGTTGGATTGTCTCTACCAGTGAGATCCGGCCGTCCACAGGGAGAAGCAGGAGGGCCGAGAACTTGCCCGATGTGTTCTCGCGCCCGCCCATGGCGCCCGCCCTCCATGGACTTCCTCTCCCTTGTCTTATTGCCTCGCCTTTCTCTCTTCTCTCTCTCTCTCTCACTCAGTCTCTCGCTCTCCCTTCCTCTTCCATGACAATGGCCTCGCCGGGGAAGCCTGAGAAGCACCGCCAAAACGAGGCGGAGGAGAAGGAAGAAGCGGCTAAGCATGAAACAGAGGAGGAAGGGCAGGAAGAAGAAGAAGAAGACGACGAGGAAGATGAGGATTGCTTCTTCGAGTCGTTCGACCGCGTCCCCTCGAAGGTCTCCTTTTGTGTCGATCTACCCTCCGACTCCGACGACGACGAGTTCGATGACGTCCGCATGTCCTTCTCCTCGGCCGCCTGCACTACCGGCGACTTGCGGTGCGCCACCTTCTCGCGCGAGGAGTTCCTCGCCGAGCACCGAGACGACCGCGACGTTGGAGGTGACCGGAAGAAACCCGCGGGCGGCGGCTTCGATTATGACGTGTGGATGGACGAGCAGATGCCGATCAAGGAGCGCCGCCGGCGCCTCCTCCAGGGCATCGGTTTGGCTAGCAACAAGAATCTAGCCGCAGCCACCCTGCGCCTCCGCGGCAGCATCCGGAAGCCAGCCGTAGATGAACCTGCCGCGCCGCTGCCTCCCTTGCCGCAGTCTCCTCCGGCAGCCACGCCACCAGCGCCCTCTGCTGCCCCGTGTCCTGCGACAGAACAACCGGCCCTGTCCAGATGCAGGTCCGACTCGGCGTTGGTGGCGGCTGAGCGACCTCCTACCCTGTTTCGCACTGCGTCAGCGCCGCCGGCGCTTTGCATCCCGCGGGACACCGCCGAAGGGGAGGACGGCGGAGGAGGCGGCGGAGGAGATGCCGTCACGGATGAGAACAAGAACGTGGATGATGGAAAGTCGATTGCAGATGCGAGCAAGGACGAGGCCAAGGGACGATTGAATCTGCCGGTGATGGAGGAGTTCGAGCGCTTCTTTGGCCATTCGCCGATCGTCAAGGAGCTCATGCGGCGGGTGAAGATCGGCGGCGGCGAGAAGAGCAGCAACAAGGCCGTCGCCGCCGTCCCCGCCGTCCCCGCCGGAGGCAATAAACCCCCAAAATCAGGGAAAGGGAAGAAAGGCGGCGGCTGGCTCAAAAACATCAAATCCGTCGCCAGCACGGTCGGCCTCATCTCCGAAAAAGAGAAAGGCTGCACCGCCTCGGCGAAGTCTGCCTCTTCCGCCACCATCTCCACCGGAGAAAACTCCTCCTCATCGGAGCTGATGAAGGTCGGAAAGTACGGCAAGTCAAACAAGGAGCTCACCGGTCTCTACATGAGCCAGGAGATCCACGCGCACCAGGGCTCGATATGGACCATCAAGTTCAGCTGGGACGGCCACTACCTCGCCAGCGCCGGCGAGGACACCGTGGTGCAGGTCTGGCAGGTCCAGGAATGCGACATCTTCTCGTCGCCTCTCCGGCGGCAAGAATCGCGCACCCAACGCTCTTCCCCCGCGCTCGACCGGCCGCCGTCTACGAAGAAGACGACCAAGCGGACCAAGAGCGTGAAGAGGACGCTCCCCGACTACATCGTCTTACCGGAGGTCATCTTCTCCCTCTCCGACAAGCCGCTCTGCTCCTTCGAAGGCCACAAAGAAGACGTCCTCGATCTCTGCTGGTCCAAATCTCAGGTCCTTACTAAACCCCAATCTTTTCACTCCAGTTCTTAATCCGCATCAAGATCTCAGATCAGTCCTGCATTTCCAGCATCTGTTATCGTCGTCGATGGACAAATCAGTGAGATTATGGGACATCGAAGCCAAAACCTGCCTCAGACTCTTCGCACACAACGATTACGGTAAGGCGACAAAGCAAAACAGAGTTCTTGTTGATCGCCTGCTCCGTTGATTACTGATAACACAGTCCATGGTGTGCCTGCAATCTACACAGTAACATGCATCCAGTTCAATCCAGTTGATGACGGCTACTTCATCAGCGGCTCGCTTGATGCCAAGGTCAGGGTTTGGAGTGTGCCGGAGAGGCAGGTGGTGGACTGGACTGATCTCCATGAAATGGTCACTGCTGCCTGCTACACTCCTGATGGTCAGGTACAAGCCAAAAAAAAATTCAGTTCATTCTTTTGTTTTCCTTTTCATAAATTAACTTTTAATTCGTCATATCGAAGGGTGCTCTGATTGGATCACACAAAGGGAATTGCAGGATCTACAAGATCACTGGTTGAACTATTCTCTGTATTTTCTTATAATTTTCATGCTGATTAAGATGATGGTATTGAGTTGTGTTCCTTGTTGGGTGATAGATCGTAAGCTTTCTCAAGATGGCCAGATTGAAGTAAAGAACAAGAAGAAGAAGAAGCAGCCTCCAAAGATCACTGGTTTTCAAGTATGTGTCTGATTCTGTTCTTTCTAATGTTGAATTTATATATGTTCTCGTAAATGATGAGTTCTTTTTTGGAATCTCGACAGTTTGCTCCTGATAATCCATCTGAAGTGATGATTACTGCAGCTGATTCACAGGTTAGAGTGTTTGAAGATCAGAAGAGGATTCATAAATTTAGAGGTATAAACTTAGAACAATGAATAAATGTACAGAAAGCTCCACTTTTCCCTATTAGATTTGGATTTTATCATATCTTGCTTGGGGAAATGAAAATTTCTTGCTCGTCCGGTTAGATTTTGTTTTACAACGGTTCGAATCTTGTTTGTGGCGGCTTGCAGGATTCCGGAACACGAGCAGCCAGATCTCGGCGTGGTACACGGTGGACGGCCGGTACGTTGTGTGCGCGAGCGAGGACTCGCACGTGTACGTGTGGAAGCGGGAGGCGTCGGCGGCGGCGAAGGGCAAGAGCACGACGCGCTCCCACGAGAACTTCTTCTGCAAGGACGTGTCGGTGGCGGTGCCGTGGCCGAGCGCCGGGAGCACCTGCGTTCCCCTGTCCCACATGCCGTCGGCGGCCGAGCAGCCGCCCCTGGCGGCCACCGACTCGCAGCGGTCGACGGCGGCGTCGCTCGATCAGGACCCGTTCCCCAGCGGACGGAGCTCCAGTTCGGTGCCGCCGCTTCCGAAGAAGAGCTGCTCGGAGCAGGAACTGTCGAGCTTGGACGAGGCCGCGCAGAGCGGCGCCGGCGGGTCGCTCTCCCCCTCGGCGGTCGACGGCGGCTCTGCTTCTGCGCCGGAGGACAATTCAGTGTCGTCGAATCTCTCGGAATCCGTGGCCGCGTCGTCGGCTCCCTCGAAGGCCAAGGGATCGGCCGCCGGCGCCGAGCAAACGAACGCGTGGGGGCTTGTGGTGGTGACAGCTGGACTGGGCGGTGAAATAAGAGTATTCCAGAATTTTGGGCTGCCCGTCCGCATCAAATAAATATAAATTTAATTTAAATATAATTTGAATATCAAAAATAGAAAGAAAAAAAACCGGCAGATTATTATTTTTAATTTAAAAACTTGAACACTTCAAATATAATTCCTTGCCATTTTCGAGTTTTAGAGAAGCAGTTGTGCTAAAGAAAACCAATGTAACAATATGATCTCATGTAAAAGTTTTGTTGCATAAATAGTTTCATGATTCTATATCTATTTTTTTATAAACAATTCTTTATTTTTAGTCTTCTTCTTCTTTAATTTTTTTTGTATTTTAGTTGATTTAATTTAATTCGTTCTATATTTTACTTGTATTCAGAGTGACCTTTCGATTTATTTAATTCACTAGTTATTTGGATCTCCTTCTAAACAACTGAAATTTTAATGATCAAATATAAGCTAATAATTATTATTATTTTTACATATAATTCATTTAATTTTTACCAAGGGTAACGAAGATTTATCTTAGTCGATTTGACTTGGCCATTAAGGTTATTATTTTGTTAAGTTTACAGTTCGTTTCATTACCTATATAATTCACTTCCTTTGTCGTCTAACCTCCCCCCCCCCCCCCCCCCCCCCCCCCCCCCCCCTCCAACACACACACCCGCACGCACGCATGCACGCACCCCACATGCGCGCGCGCGCACACACGTAGTTCAAAGAAGCTATATAATATAAGTACAAGGGTGGAAGAGTCACACACACACGTAGTTCAAAGAAGCTATATAATATAAGTACAAGGGTGGAAGAGTTCAAAGAAGCTATATGATATAAGTACAAGGGTGGGAGAGAGGTGTCTGATATCAACTCGGGAAAGTGAAGTCCGAGACCAACTTAGGAGAGAGGTCCCCGAGATCAACTCGGGACAAGAGTGTCAAATACCAACTATGGAGAGCGGAGTTCGAGACCAACTTGGGAGAGAGATCCCCAAGACCAACTCGGGACAAGAGTACTGCCCGATACCAACTCGGGAGAGTGAAGCCCGAGCCCAACTCAGGAGAGAGCTAGGTCCCCGAGATCAACTCGGGACAAGAGTACTGCCCGATACCAACTCGGGAGAGTGAAGCCCGAGCCCAACTCAGGAGAGAGCTAGGTCCCCGAGATCAACTCGGGATAAGAGTGTCTGAGACCAGCTCGGGATAGCAAAGCTCGAGCCCAACTCGGAGAGGAGTCCCCGAGGGCAACTCGGGAGAGAGAGAACATATGCGAGAAGTTTACTATTAATGATAATAACGATAAACTTAATATATGTGACGATAGTTACAAACGCCCCCTGATCAGTAGGAGAGCTGGCAAGTGGATACGACTCATAACGCATAATAATAATGATATATTCAATATGCGCGACGACCGTTAATAGTATCCCCTGACGTGTGACAGCTGGTAGGCGACCACGATTCGCAAGGCATGAAAATAGGGGAGGCTATTACAGTAACGTAGGAGTGTTCGAAGAAAACGGACAGTGATTATATAAGGTGCGGAGGCACCTAGGTAAAGAGGTCGAGCTTTCTTAACTCTAGATAACTTATTTTCCTTACTCCTCTGTTATTTCTAAAAGGTTTCTGACTTGAGCGTCGGAGAGGACTCCGTCGGAACTCCTTCCGGTGTGTCCCTTTAACGCTCGTGTTAATCTTACAGGCGAAGGCATCTCCTAGTCGTCACTCAGGGTTGTACCACGGCGACCTGTCGCCCACGTCGTTCACTTCCGAAACAAATTTGGCGTCGTCTGTGGGAACTTGTCTAACGACCAGAAGGAACACTATGATGGCAAAACCGGAGGGGCAGTCGATCACTTTGATACGGGAAGAACTAGATCGTCTAATCGCCAACGTCGTTCGAGGGGCTCTAGAGCAGCATCAAATCAAACAAGTTGTCTCTCAAAGATCAATCCTGCCACAGGCAGATGCCCAGCGAGCATCAGCCTCATATGTTTGTAATTGAAGATCCACGTCGCCTCTAGGTGTGCCTATGAACGTGGTCCCAGGACTTCGACGGGACTCAATGGGGGACCTAGAGAAAGCGCAAAAGGCCGCTTCCAGCATTCAACGCAGAGAAGAGGAACATGGAAAGAGTGAAGACGTAAAGGTTCTCTCGAAGTACACGTTCTTGCCATTCGTCCGGGATATTGTGGATAATCCCATGCCCAAGCAATTTCGAAGTCCCGGAATTCTTGATTATGATGGAAAAATAGATCCCAAGGATCATGTTTGTAAGTTTGAGAATGCGACTCTCTTATACTAATACACAGATGGTGCGAAGTGCTGGTGTTTTTGAACACGTTGTTGGGAGCGACGTAGCGATGGTTCCAGAAGCTGCCACAAGATTCCATGAACTCCTTTCTGGAGTTTAAAACTGTCTTCTTGCACCATTTCGCCAACAGTCGACGATATCAGAAGATGACATTTAACCTCTTCACACTAAAGCAGAAGAGCAAGGAACCGTTAAAGGACTACATCTAACGGTTCAATCGAATGACACATGATGTGCTAAGTGCCACTTCGAAAATTCTCATCAATGTCTTTACACAAGGGCTTGTTAAAGGGGACTTCTTCCGGCCCCTCGTGAAGAAGTCACCGACCAACTTCAATGATCTATTGGGGTGGTCGGTCAAACACGTCAATATGGAGAAAGTGCAACACGCCCGCCGAAAGGATTCGGCAGGTACACTTATTCAAATCTCAATCTAATCATAGAGAAAGGAGCCACCTACTCTTGCCTGGGCGAAGGATTCCTGCTCAGGCAAAGATCACTGGGACAATAAGAAGAAGTTGGTGGAAACGATGGACACTGAAGCGCCATTACAACCTGAGAGGTACCATGACTTTCATGGCAGCACTACGCACTTCACAAAAGAGTGCTACACTTTGAAGAGGAGGAGAACCAAGGATGTGGGTGCCAAGCCACGCAAGAAATGGAGCAACTCAGGGTATCGGCGAAGATCCCCTCGTCGAAATCGATCTCCTAGTCAACGCCAATTGGAAGGAGAAGAACATCGGAGGCAGGCTCGGTCGCCTTTTGAAGATAGATCCAAGGACGTCTCTCCACACCGATCTGTTTCTCCAAAACGAGACCCTGGGAAGGGTATGAGTCTTGCCCGGGGACCTCTATCGGGTCACGTTGGGATGATCTCGGGAGGCCCGACTGATGGAGATTCCAATCGGACAAGGAAGTCTTACACGCATAGGATGGAAAACTACACCATTGAGACGAGTCGGGAGATGCACAAGGGGTGTTAGTAGGAGCCCTAGAGCCAATTATGAAATGATTGACTAGGGACATTTTGTATCATATTCTATCATTAATAAAGACATGCATGATTATTATACTTATTTTGTATTTGTGCCAAATAACTAAGTATAATGTCCTTGGGTAGTAGGTTCTTATCTACATTATATCGATTGGTTGAATCGATAGTGAGATAATGTAGAGAACACTACTTTAAATCATTCCTAGTCAAGTATTAATATTCAAGGACAATATTAATGCATGGAGACTAGCATGTAGGTTAACTGATGACTTGAGCTCACAAGTCATGGATATATGATATCAAGTTGACACATGGGTATACATTGGAGAATATGTACTAAATTGACCCGCCATGAGAAAGTTTCATAGATTGTCATATGAGTATCATAAACTTTCTCATGTGACTATTAGTATGAATAGTCCTTAGACCTGAAGTCACTACGGTTCCCTACATAAGGAGTTACGTACTTTGGTATCGTCAAACGTCACCCGTAATAGGGTGGAATATAAAGGTGATCACTGGGTATGCAATGAATTATGCGGAGGGATGTGAGTGATGTAGATGAGATCTATCCCTCCCATATGACGCAAGTGATATCTGTGGGCCCCTTGATCGAGTATGACTACTGAAATGCATGACCATACTCAAATGAGTCAATATGAGATATTGAGCTCATTTGTTTGAGAGAGTCTACTCGGGGATCAAGAAACACAAGATTGATTGAGGATGACGCGGTCTATGCCTTATTAGTCAATCTAGATATCGAGGATAGAAAGACAAGGTCATACACTATCATAGTCATGAAGGTTTAGTCGGATCTCGACTTTTCTTGTTATTTGGGTAGCAATGATGCATTGCTAGATGTCGCTCATTGCTTATGTGTCTAAAGTGTTTAGGCGCATTGCCAACGTCACGAGAACCTATTGGGTCACACACAAAGGACACGATGCTTCGGAAAATCTGATCGGCTGATCTGAGCCCGAGTTGGGAACTCGGGAAATTTGAGCCCGAGTTGGGAACTCGGGAGATCTGAGCCCGAGTTGGGAACTCGGGAGATCTGAGCCCGAGTTGGGAACTCGGGAGACCTGAGCTCGAGTTGGGAACTTGGGAGATCTGAGCCCGAGTTGGGAACTCGGGAGGTCAGTTCGGGAGCTCGAGTTGGGAACTCGGGAGTGCGGGTCGGGAGCTCGGCACTCGGCAGACTGGGCTGGGAGCTAGGCAGACTGGGTCGGCACTCGGCATACTGGGCTGGGAGCTCGGCAGACTGGGTCAGAGCTCGGCAGACTGGGTCGGGAGCTCGACACTCGGGAGACTTGGTTGGGAGACCTAGTCGGAAGCCCGAGAGGATCGGTCGGAATTGCATGTGAAGGAAAGAGTCTCTCTTCATTGGATGAAGAGAAGGTGAAGAGTCACATGAAAAGATGTGTTCTTTATTGGTTTTAATGAAGGGAAGTCAAAGAGACAAAATACTCTTCATATTGGAATGAATATAAAAGAGACTCTAGTCATTTTGAATGGAGTAAGTGTGTGCTTTCCTTCTTCCCTTCCTCTCTTCTTCCTCTTCTCCCTTTTTAGCCAAAACCCTATTGTAGGGTTCTTGGTGTTCTGCGAACTACCTCAAGTTACTAGCATAACTAAGGTAGTTCTCTCGAAGTCGAGAGATTGTGTCCGTGTGGATACGAATAGAGGCACGGACGCTTGAACATGTAAGAGATCCGACGCATCTTGGACGAGCGGTATAAGCAAAGGGCACGCTCCAAAGGTATACACATTA
This sequence comes from Boesenbergia rotunda, assembly GCA_024364735.1. NCBI lineage: Eukaryota > Viridiplantae > Streptophyta > Magnoliopsida > Zingiberales > Zingiberaceae > Boesenbergia > Boesenbergia rotunda. Next base: position 145,013 of record JAGFNQ010003043.1, on the reverse strand, counting down.
GATAGATCTATTAGATAGATAAACATTGTACGAGTTTTCTTTCACATGAATCGCTCGAGGGTTCTTGTTTCCGCTGCGTTTTTGTGTTATGGTATCGGGAGAACCCAACAAGGGGTCTGCCATCTCCTTCGGGCTCAATGATCTAGAGGTTGTGGAGGCTCCTCATGAAAATGCACTAATACTTCTCGCGCGCATAACTAATTATGAAGTTAAACACATCTTCGTCGATACAGGAAGCTCGACCAATATCTTGTACAAATCGGTGCTAGACCATATGCAGGAAGATGAGAGTGAGTTATGCCCTGTCTTAACACCGCTGTTCGGCTTCATCGGACATCGGATGCAGCCGTTGGGGCAAATATCTCTCTCCCTGTCTATGAGGGGGGCGATACCTTACAGAGGACAAGGAGAACTCCTTTCATGGTGGTGGATGCCCCATCATCATACAAAGCCATTCTGGGGAGGCTAGCCCTTAGCCTGCTCTAAGCTGTGGTATTGATCTACCATCAGAAGATCAAGTTCCCGGTAGGAGATCAAGTTGCAGAGGTCCGGGGGACTCAGTTGGTCTCTCGTAGAGGCTATAGCGGGGAAGTCCGAACAGAATCCCGCAAAAGCCAGAAGACTCACGAGACCTTGCAAATTGACTTAGCGGAGCCTCGTGCGAAGGAAGAGGCCAAAGAGGAACGCCGGGCGGTTGAGCGAGAAGAGGTCCAGATACATCCTTATCAGGCGGGAGGAGTTACAAGAATCATTGTGGACCTGCGCCCCGAATTTAGAGACAGGCTGATCAATTGCTTGGTCAACCATTATGATGTTTTCGTATGGGCCACGGATAAAATTAAAGGTGTTCCTCCCGCCCTCACCACGCACCGACTGTATATCATTCCAGGAGTCCGACTAGTGAAATAAAGGCAAAGGAATTTTGCTCCAGAACAAGACTAGATAATGAGGGAGGAGGTTGCAAAGTTGCTAAAAGCTAGACACATTCGGGAAGTGTAATTCCCGACCTGGCTGGCAAATGTTGTACTGGTCCCCAAGCCCGGGGAAAATGACAGGTTTGTATTGACTTCCGAGATTTAAATAAATCATGCCTTAAAGATTGTTACCTCTTGCCTCACATTGATCAGTTGGTTGATTCAACCTCCAGTTGTGAATTTATTTCCATGCTAGATGCGTACCAATGATATCATCAGGTTCCTCTATCTCAAGAAGATCAGAAGAAAGTAAGTTTTATCACTGTCGATGAAATTTACTGTTACAATGTTATGCCGTTCGGATTAAGGAATGCTCATGCAACTTATCAACGGATGATGGATAAAGTGTTTTGAAATGAGATTGGTCGAAACATCGATGTTTATATTGATGATATCCTAATTAAGATCGAGAAAAGGAAAGACGTGATTGCTGACCTAGAGGAGACGTTTGCTACCCTCAGAGCCAACAGATTAAAGCTGAATATAGCTAAGTATCTATTCGGAGTAAAAAGTGGGTGTTTCCTGGGGTACATGGTAACAGAAAGAGGAATTGAGGTGAATGCGGAAAAGGTGCAAGCTATCGTGATCATGTCGTCACCAAGCAACTTCAAAGAGGTTCAACGACTCAATGGAAGGATCACAACTCTATCCAGATTAATCTCTCAATCGGCAGAGCGAACATTACTTTTCTTTAAAACATTGAGGAAGACAGTCAAGTTTGAATGGGAAGGTCAGTGTGTTAGTGATATGAGAGAAGTGTCCTAAGACAATCGCCTTATGATGTAAACATTTATATTAATAAATGATAATTCACTATTTGAGTATACATGTTTTATGTATTTGATTGGGATCTTAAACTCATCTACTGAATGTCCGCAATACAACTCACAGCATAAGAGAATTTGTGATGGGATCATAACTAGTGATTATCTCTAATGTGCAATTGTGAAGTATTGAAATTATCCCTAGTCGATGAATTGATAAAAACGGACACTATCAATTCTGTTGAGACTAGCATGGGTTATTCTCTAATCAGCTGATTCTCACTAGCTGGTGACATTGGGATGTCCGGAGATAAACATGATGCTAGTTAAGGGAACTAGTTCATTGGAGTGACTAGCTGTAAGACTTCATATGGGAATCTACATGTAGATATGTTAATGAAGTTCTTACTGCAGCTTAAGTGCGATGTTCCTTTGACTTGCGGTGTTCAAGTCATCTTGGTCATGGAGACTTATACTTTAACATCTTAAGCAAGCATCTCCAAGGAGGTGTGGACCCAGGATGATTGGGTATAAGCCGAAGTGCCCGAAGATGTTTGAACAGCCTACAAAGGATTCACCACTCCTTGCGAGGAGATGTATACCCAGGCCTATCGTCGGATTGTTACTCAAAAACCTCTGGCCAGAGTATATCATGTTTAGAGTGCGAGTCTCTTAAATACATGAGAGTAATTAGAAATCCAAAGGACGAGAAAGACACTACTTGGGCTAGATGTGACGTAGTCAGTCTAGTGGGGACTGACACAAACAGACCATGTCCTGAACCAAGTGGGTATAAGGTGGTGAAGGGAATGAGGCACGACTCATTAGAGCTGCTGAAGGGTTTCAGAATAATTTCTTCTGAGGTTAAACCGTTGATCTTTCGATTAATTGGGGGTCATGATGTACTACTAGGTGCCACTCATGATCGTTCTATAATTTGTTGATTATAGATGGCCAACATAAATCGAAAGCCTATTTAGTCACACGCACTACGAGTAATCCGAGGGATTTAAAACGAGTTGAAAATTAGATTTTCTGATCAAGAGAAATAAGTCGAATCTGAATCTGTCAGAGGCGCAATGGAAGCTAAAAATGGCTAAGTCTTTTGAAGGCTTATTGGGCGAATTAAATGAGTTTAATTCGCGATCGGTTCGGGTTGGTTTGGCCGGCCAAAGAGGGTGCCAAACCTCTTTGTTGTGGCCGGCCATTAAAGGGGAAGAAAACCAATTTAATTGGTTTAATTAATAAAATAAATCTAGCGCGATTTGTTTTATAAATTATGGATAAATAAATTGATATATAAAGAAATTTATATAAAGAGATTTATAAAGAAATTTGTAGTAAATTTATTCTTTTTATGGAAATTAAAATAAACCATGAATTGGTTTAATTTTAATTTATAAAATCAATTATGAATTGATTTATCCATGATAAGAAAATTTTATACAAATTTTATTCCATAATTAAAAGAGAGAAAGTATTTGTTTTATTATAAAGTTAGTTATAATAAAACTTGGCCTAAACGGAATAATTAATAAGAGAAATTATAGGATAAATTTCTTATATAAAATTCCGTTAAAGAGGAGACTTGGCAAGGGAGATGATACTATATAAAGGAACCAAAGGCAAGCCCTTAATTCCAATCAATTGAGTTGTCAATTGGTATAGAGCTAATCTCTCCCTCTCTCTCTTATTCTCTCCTCCCCTTAGGGTCGGCACCCATCTTGGGACCTAGGGCCGGCGCCCCTTTGCAAGTCCTAGGGCTGACGCAAGCTTCCTCCACCTAGGGTTGGCGCTTCCTCCTCCTAGGGCCGGCGCAAGCTTCCATCAAGAAGGAGAAGAAGAAGAAGAAGAAGAAGCGGATCGCATCTCCTTCTTTCCGGAATTTGGATTCCGATTCTTGGTGGTTAGTTTCCTTTCTTCTTTCTTGATCTTCTAGTTGTGTCTTCGGAGAATCTAGTAGTTCTCGTCGACACAAAACTCGTGGCTTTGCGAAGTCATCCCGAAGAGAACTCGGCGTGGACGCGAATAGAGGCGGAGCTTCCAAGGGACGCTACGGTTGGATCTCGTCCCTTACTTCGAGTTACGAGAGGTACTTAGTAAATTAGTTTACTTTTCTGCAATATTTTAATTTATGATTATGTCAACACATCATAAGGTTGCATGCTAGATACGTGGTTAAAATAATTTAGGAAATTATTTTATGCTAATTCTTCCGCTGCACGTAAAAATTCAAAATTTTACGAACTCGTATCCTTGTCGACATGCACCCGGTCCCAACAGTGGTATCAGAGCCGGTTAGTGTTCGACATAATCATATAATTGTTTTGCGGAAAACTTTGTCATAATCTCAATTTTGGAAAAAATTTTCAATTATGGAAACTTTCCAATTATAATAAATTTTAGATTTAGGAATTTCTAAGTTTGGAAATCCTCATGAAATTTCGCAAACTTTTGAAATATCCTAGTTTCTAAAAATTTTATAATAATTGTGAAAACTTCCCATCTTTGGAAACTTTCCAATTTTGAAAATTTTCTATTTTAGAAATTTTCCAACTTTGGAAATATGTAAGTTTTCTTTGTACCAGAAACTTACAATTATTCTGAAAACCAATTTATGAAATCTCGCAATTTTGGGCACTTTCTTTTAAGAAAGTCTAGACAAATTCATGGACAGTTAATTGACAATTAAATTTGAATTGGTCTTTAAATTGACAACAAAATTCTTTATTTTGGATTGAGCCTCGGGGAGCCGTCCAATTTAAAGTTAGTTGTTGTAATTTAATTTCCCAATTTTAAATGAAATTGTCATGTTTAATTTGGTTACGCTTCCGAAGCGGACCAAATTGGATTTACGACAAATTACTTTTCTTTGGGTATCTGAGCCTCGGGCAGCCACCCTTAGAAAATGATTTGTTGTAATTAATTAAATCCATGAATAAAATATGATTTAAGAGGTGATGCTCTTACATATTGTTGTCTCCAAAATTAATTAGGAAAATGGTTTCCTATAGAGTTTCTTAAATGAGATTTTCATGAAAATAATATGTGGTTGAATTAAGGGAATTGTCTCTTAATTTAATAAGATTTGATTTAGAGAAATCAAAGTCTTAAACATATTATTTCTGAAATTGATTATGACAATTTAGGAAATTATTTCCCAAAACAATTCCTTTAATAAAGTATGAAATTAGAATGAGGAAATCCGGTTCCTAATTCAATTCATGAGACTTGATAAATTAAGTCACATACATACTTTATTAAGGAAATCGTTAGTCATGACATATATATGTCATGAATGTGCTTAGAAAAAGATGAGACCCAAAACCCCTTACAAAATATTAAGGCTAACACCTTCCATTAATATGGTTAGAACGGAGTTTTGTTTCTCGTTTGGGTTGATGGACACATCCATGCACGACTTGAACCTCAACATGTTCAAACCATGAAATTAGTTTATGAATAATATAATTGGAGTCAGAGGTCAATCCTTAGTTTTGGTTGTTGGACACATCCAAGCCTGACTAAACGGTTGAATGAGCTCCAACCATATTAAAACTATTTCTTGATTAATGGGTCAGCCTTAAGCTTGGAACATCGATTTGTTGTGCCACAGCCAAGGTCGATGTAAAGAGAGGTGCAGTTGGGTGCTATGTATAAAGTTGCATACTTGTTAATGAGTTAACAACCCAATGATTTATGCAAACATTCAATTAGTTGATAGCATAAAGTGATAGTTACATATATGTGATATGTAATCGGTATAATTACCTACCTTCATAGCTAAGAAAAACTTGATGGCCACAGCCATGGTAGTTCTTATCTATGGTTGGATATCAACCTATTTGGAGATGTTCCTACGATCTCCCGAATTGATAATAAGGGTGACTCAATTCGTAAAATAAATAGGATTTAATTTATGTATGATGATACATTCTTTAATCATTCTTCTCACATAAACTCAATTTGTATTTCTAGGATAATCACTCGATCATGTCTTCTCTAAACTTGCATTCCATTTTGGACACCAATAAACTGACTGGGCCGAACTTCATGGACTGGCTTCGAAACCTGAGGATAGTCCTCAAGGCGGAAAAGCTTGCTAATGTCCTTGAAGATCAACTTCCCAACTGTCCTCCCGAAAGTGCAACTCCAGACCAGTTTCCTGAGTTGCTCAACCTGCTAAAGACTTTAAAGCCTTCTGTGAAGCAGGATCTAAAGACGGTACTGTTAGTTGGTTCCTCGAAGAAAGGTTCTAAGAGGAAGGCCAAAGAACAGAATAAGGAAAAAGAGAAAAAGGCCAAAAAGACTGAAAATACCCTAAAAGGCACTTGCCATCACTGTGGCAAGGAGGGTCACTTGCGAAGAAACTGTAAGATTTATCTTGAGTCCTTGAAAGAGAAGGCATCCGATGCCCCATCCTCTTCAAGTATCTTCGTTATTGAATGTCACTCTATTTCCTCAAACACTTGGGTACTTGATACTGGGTGTAGCTCACATATATGTAATGACATACTGTGGCTAAGGAATAGAAGAAGACTCGTCAAAGGAGAAGCGAATTTGTGAGTTGGAAACGGAGCAAAGATTGCTGCTGTTGCCATCGGAACATATTTGCTAAAGCTCCCCACTGGACGTGTCTTAGAATTGGATAATTGTTATTTCATTCCTTCGTTAATAAAGAACATTGTATCTATTTCATGCTTGAATGAAAAGGGTTATCATTTAACTTTTAGTAACAATTGTTGTTACATAACTTTAAATGACGTTCTTTATGGGAATGGAACTTTGTGCAATGGCATCTACACGTTAGATTTATCCAGTGACATTTTCAATATCGAAGTTAGCAACAAACGTGCTAGAATAGATAATCGAATAGACTCCTACACTTGGCATTGCCGTCTTGGCCATGTAAGTAAGAAACGCATGACCAAATTACACCGATGTGGAATTCTGGAATCATTTGAACCCGGTTCATTTGATACATACGAATCATGCTTAAAAGGCAAGATGACCAAATTACCCTTCTCCGGAAAAGGTAATCCAGTGGGAGAATTACTTGGTCTAATACATACCGATGTATGTGGACCAATGTCAACTCTAGCACAAGGAGGCTATAGCTACTTCATCACCTTTATCGATGATCACTCACGATTCGGGTATGTGTTCTTGATGAAACACAAATCTGAAGCTTTTCAAAAATTCAAAGAGTTCAGAAATGAAGTAGAGAAACAGCTTGGCAAAAGTATTAAGATACTTCGATCCGATCGGGGTGGTGAATACTTAAGTCAAGAGTTTCAAGATTATCTTAGGGACAACGGGATATTGTCCCAATGGACTCCGCTGTATACACCACAGCATAATGGTGTATCTGAGAGGCGTAACCGAACCTTGATGGACATGGTTAGGTCTATGATAAATCATGCAACTCTTCCAAAATCCTTTTGGGGTTATGCACTTAAGACAGCTGTTTACTTGCTAAATAGAGTCCCGACCAAGGTAGTCTCTACTACTCCATATGAGATATGGAATAGTAAGAAACCTCACTTAACTCACCTTAAGATATGGGGTTGTCCTGCTTATATGAAGCGGACTATATCAGACAAATTGGATGCTAAGTCTGATAAATGTCTATTTATTGGGTACCCTATGGAAACGAAGGGTTACCAATTCTATCATCCCTTGGAGCAAAAGGTATTTGTTTCAAGGCATGCTGTATTTCTGGAAAAGGAATTTCTTTTACAAGAAAACAGTGGGAGTGACATTGAACTTGATGAAGTTCAAGAAACTCCAATAGACATTACAGAGACACCTAGTTTAGGCCCACAACCGATAATTCATAATGATGAGCTATCAGTTGAACCTAAAACAACACCACCTCTTCGTAGGTCTGATAGGACACGCAATATTCCAGAGAGATACGGATTTCTCGTAAGTGAATCGAACGACGTGTTACTTATAAGCGATGATGAACCTATCAGTTATGAAGATGTTCTGAAAAATTCAGAAAGGGATAAATGGCTTGAGACCATGAAGTCGGAAATGGATTCCATGTACGAAAATCAAGTATGGGACTTGGTTAACCCACCTGAAGGGATTAAGCCCATAGGGTGCAAGTGGGTTTTCAAGAAGAAAACCGACATGGAAGGCAATGTAGTTACCTTTAAGGCTAGATTAGTGGCAAAAGGATATCGTCAAAAACAAGGAGTTGATTATGACGAAACCTACTCGCCAGTAGCTATGCTTAAATCCATTCGGATGCTCCTGGCCATAGCAGCTCATTATGATTATGAGATATGACAAATGGATGTGAAAACAGCTTTCCTTAATGGAAACCTGCTTGAGGATGTATACATGATACAACCTGAAGGTTTCACATCGGTTGATAAAACCAAAGTATGCAAGCTTCGACGATCCATATATGGACTGAAGCAAGCATCAAGGAGCTGGAACATCCGTTTTGATGAGACAATCAAAGAGTTTGATTTCTCACAAAATCCTGACGAACCTTGTGTGTACAAGAAAGTTAGTGGGAGTGCAGTCGTATTCCTAGTATTATATGTCGATGACATCTTACTTATAGGAAACGATATAACAGTTTTACAGACAGTTAAAATTTGGTTGTCCAAAACTTTCTCCATGAAAGACCCGGGAGTAGCAACCTATATCCTTGGGATTAGAATCTATAGAGATAGATCAAAACGGTTGCTTGGTCTTTCGCAGTCTACATATATAGACCGAGTGCTAAAAAGGTTTAGCATGTCGGAATCCAAGAAAGGTTACCTTCCCATCAGGCATGGGATCAACCTTTCAAAGTCTATGTGTCCGCGCACAGAAGACGAGAGGATTTGCATGAATAAGATACCTTATGCATCCGCGATAGGATCTATCATGTATGCTATGTTATGTACTAGGCCCGATGTATCATATGCTCTGAGTGTCACGAGCAGATACCAATCTGATCCGGGGATGGATCATTGGGCGGCTGTAAAGACAATCCTTAAGTACTTAAGAAGAACTAAGGATGTGTTCCTAATATATGGAGAAGGAGATATGGTAATACGTGGGTATACAGATGCCAGTTTCCAGACAGATAAGGATGACTCCAAATCGCAGTCTGGATACGTATTTACTTTGAATGGAGGCGCAGTAAGTTGGAAAAGTTCCAAACAAGGCACCGTAGCGGATTCTACCACGGAAGCGGAATATATCGCAGCTTCGGAAGCAGCAAAGGAAGCAGTTTGGATCAAGAAGTTTGTCTCAGAACTTGGTGTGGTTCCAACCATTGATGAAGCAATGCCGGTTTACTGCGACAACAATGGAGCTATTGCACAAGCGAAGGAACCAAGGTCTCATCAGCGATCCAAACACGTGCTTCGACGATATCATCTGATCAGAGAGATTATAAGTAGGAATGACATACAAATTGAGAGAGTTCCCACTGAAAGGAATATAGCGGATCCTTTAACTAAAGCCTTGCCTCAAAGCAAGTTTGAGGGTCATGTTAGAGTCTGTGGTATTGGATACCGTAGCGATTGGCATTAGGCCAAGTGGGAGTTTGTTAGTGATATGAGAGAAGTGTCCTAAGGCAATCGCCTTATGATGTAAACATTTATATTAATAAATGATAATTCACTATTTGAGTATACATGTTTTATGTATTTGATTGGGATCTTAAACTCATCTACTGAATGTCCGCAATACAACTCACAGCATAAGAAAATTTGTGATGGGATCACAACTAGTGATTATCTCTAATGTGCAATTGTGAAGTATTGAAATTATCCCTAGTCGATGAATTGATAAAAACGGACACTATCAATGTAACGACCCGAAAAATTCTCTTAATATTTGATGAAAATATTGAGCATATTTAAATAATTTTCCGAAGGACCTAGAGGTATTAATACCAACTTTGGCCTAGAAAACCCATGTTTCCTCATTTAAATTGAGAAAACTCAGCGCTAATGGGTCTTATTTGGGCTTTTTAGTACCATAACTATAGGGGGATTTTAGGTAGAGATTAGTATAAATATAAGTAGCTAGGATTTAATTAGACATATTAGCATGATTATGGGTAAGGCTTAACTTAATTTTCCTATGTAAATGGAGACATTAGGTATTAATGGGCCTTAAATGGGTCCCAAAAATAGGTCTTAATTAGGTAAAAATTAATATAAATATAAAAGGATTTTATTTAGGAATATTAGCATAATTATGGGTGATTTTAGGAGAATTTTCGAAATAAAGGGGAATTTTCGAAAATAAGAAAAAGGATTTAAATAAAATAAAAATAAAGGTGCATGGGCCAAGGATTGAACCTTGGACCTCTTGTACAACCATGAATGCTTTAACCAACTCACCTAGCAAGGAATTCTTATGAGGAAATGAAGTGGATGGTGGTTAAGGAGTAGAAGAAGATGAAGGGCCATGGAGAGACTTTTCATTTACCTCTTTAATGGGTGATAAATAGGGGGGTTTGAGAGTTACTTCTTCTTCTCATTCCTTGCATTTTCGAAACTCATTCTCCCCTCATCCTAGCCGAACACCCAAGGAAAGGTTCTCCCTTGGAAAAGCTCCACAAGGGGTCTTATCTCCAAGGTCTAAGAGTTTTTCAAGGATACAAGGACAAGGGTGTGCAAGGGTCCAAAGATCTTACCATTTCCTCCTCTTTCAAGGTTTGAAAAATCAAGAGAATCTAAGGTAAGACTCCCTCACCTGTGGTATAATAGTTCCCTATGATTTCCATGATTTTTAGCATGATATATGGGTTAGTTTTTGGATTTGATGTTGAAAGGAAACAAAACCAAGGTCCCTATGTTTATGGGTTTCAGACACCATGATTTAGATGTCTATAAATATGTTAAAAATCTTTATAATGTTATTTAATGTTCCCTTATGATGTGTAGAGGTTAAGTATAATTTTTGGGAATTTTTGGAGTACCCTAGGACACTCTAGGGTTTCGGCCAACATGAAAGGGACAAAAACCAAGGTCCCTATGTTTATGGGTTTCGGCCACCATGATTTAAATGTCTATAAATATGTTAAAAATCTTTATAATGTTATTTAATATTCCCTTATGATGTGTAGAGGTTAAGTATAATTTTTGGGAATTTTTAGAGTACTCTAGGACACTCTAGGGTTTCGGCCAACATGAAAGGGACAAAAACCAAGGTCCCTATGTTTATGGGTTTCGGCCACCATGATTTAAATGTCTATAAATATGTTAAAAATCTTTATAATGTTATTTAATGTTCCCTTATGATGTTTAGAGGTTAAGTATAATTTTTGGGAATTTTTGGAGTACCCTAGGACACTCTAGGGTTTCGGCCAACATGAAAGAAACAAAACCAAGAACCCTAAGCTTGAGGGTTTCGGCCACCATGATTTATGTGTCTATAACTATGATAAAAACCTTGATAATGTTTTTTAAATGTTCTCTGATGATGTTAGAGATTAAATATAATTTTTGAGAATTTTTGGGGTACCCTAGAGACCCTATATGTTTCGGCCAACCTCAAGGACCCAAGGATTAGGGTGAGTTCTAAACTTCAAGTATACATTTGATATGTTGTCATGATATAAGGGTGATGGAGGGTGATTATGTAAATTTCCACACGGTCTAGAGACTCTATAAGTTTCGGCCAAGAAGGAATAATAAGGAAAAAGTTATGATTTATTTCAAGTAAGGGCTCCAGTGGCTCTATGGTAAAAATGTGATTAGTGTCTTATGATTGATTGGGGATTTTAATGGAATTTTTCCATACCCCCATGGGCCTTATGGATTTCGGCCAAGGCAGGTATCTAGGGTTTGGGATGGAGTTAGGACCCAAAGAATGATGGTTTATGCTCATTATAAAGTATACGTAAAGGTTCAAGCATGTGATGGAAATTAAGTTACCTATAACCCTAACCTTAAGCACCATACTTTATGTTTGTATGTTAGGATAAGAATGATGCCATGATAAGTATCTTATGTTTATGTTCATGATAAGAATGATGCCATGATAAGTATGTTACGTTTATGTTCATGATAAGAATGATGTCACGACAAGTATGTTATGTCTATGTTCATGATAAGAAGGATGCCATGATAAATATGTTATGATCATGTTCATGATAAGAATGATGTCATGATAAGTATGTTACGTTTATGTTCATGATAAGAATGATGTCACGACAAGTATGTTATGTCTATGTTCATGATAAGAAGGATGCCATGATAAATATGTTATGATCATGTTCATGATAAGAATGATGCCATGATAAGTATGCTATGAATGTCTTATGAATGATGAAGCATGCAAAGTATTTTACTTTATGAATGGGCTTGTACCGGACCCAAGTATGGGTCCAAGGGATGGGCACCTTAAGAACGCCCCGGTTCTGGACTACCGGAGTTGTCCACGGTTCTGGCACTACCGGAGCTGTGCAACAGGGATGGGCTCCTTGAGAACGCCTCGGTTCGGGGACTACCGACTATGCTGTCCTTACCCTAGTAGGTCGGGGCTCGCTACCTCAGACTTACTAGGGATGCGCGCTATGATGTATGTATGTGGTACAAGCCGGGGACCCCAAATGTTATGATGATTATGTTTAAGCATTTTAAAAGGATGATTTTAAAAGTTAAGCATCCCTATGTATATGCATTCCACCCACGCATTCATACATGTTATGCATTATGTTATGATAATGATGTGTTATGCTTATGCTCCATGTTAAAAGATATGTATGAGAATGAATGATCCATGTTATGATTATGGTAAGAAGATGCTCTTATGATATGCTAGAATGTATGCCTATGTTTATGTCATATAGGTTGGTTTATATCTTATGTTTATATTTATGCCATGTCTCATGCCATGCTAGGAAAGTTTATTAAGTTATGCTATGCCGTGTATCATGCCATGCTTAGAATGTTTACGATGTCTATGCTTGATATGCTAGAAAGTATGCCTATGGTTGATTTACATCTTATGCTTATGTTCATGCCATGTATGATGTCATGCTTAGAATGTTTAATTATGTTTATGCCTATGTTTATGCTTTATGCCATGATAAGAATGTTTAATTAGATTTATGCCTATGTTTATGCTTTATGCTATGATAGAAATGTTTATGATGCTTATGTTCCATATGATTATGAATGAATGACGAATGATTTTAGTGAGTAGGAAAGAGTCTTACTAAGCCTGTGTGCTTATAGTCTTTTTCCTTATACCGCAGATCATGCAAGGGGACCATGAGGAAGCAGCAGGAGGGCAAGATTATATGTGTGTGATAGTGACTTGGCCCATGAAATCAAACGTTTGTCGTTATGCTAAGAACTTTACTTTTGTTAAGTATATGCTCGATTAGTGACTTATGGAAACTTATGATATGATGTTATGCATGATATGAAATGAACCTCATGATATGATGTTAAGCTTGTTATGACATGATGTTTAAGTATGAAGTTTATATGTCTAGTGTCCATGTCACTATGTTAGAAATGGTAGTAGGGGCATGTAAAGTTTAAGTTATTCCGCTGCAGTATGATGTTACATGCCTTAAGTATGTTAGCGTAACGCCGCTTTAGGAAAAAAAAAAGCGGGCGTTACAATCAATTCTGTTAAGACTAGCATGGGTTATTCTCTAATCAGCTGATTCTCACTGGCTGGTGACATTGGGATGTCCGGAGATAAACATGGATGCTAGTTAAGGGAACTAGTTCATTGGAGTGACTAGCTGTAAGACTTCATATGGGAATCTACATGTAGATATGTCAATGAAGTTCTTACTGCAGCTTAAGTGCGATGTTCCTTTGACTTGCGGTGTTCAAGTCATCTTGGTCATGGAGACTTATACTTTAACATCTTAAGCAAGCATCTCCAAGGAGGTGTGAACCCAGGATGATTGGGTATAAGCCGAAGTGCCCGAAGATGTTTGAACAGCCTACAAAGGATTCACCACTCCTTGCGAGGAGATGTATACCCAGGCCTATCGTCGGATTGTTACTCAAAAACCTCTGGCCAGAGTATATCATGTTTAGAGTGTGAGTCTCTTAAATACATGAGAGTAATTAGAAATCCAAAGGACGAGAAAGACACTACTTGGGCTAGATGTGACATAGTCAGTCTAGTGGGGACTGACACAAACAGACCATGTCCTGAACCAAGTGGGTATAAGGTGGTGAAGGGAATGAGGCACGACTCATTAGAGCTGCTGAAGGGTTTCAGAATAATTTCTTCTGAGGTCAAACCGTTGATCTTTCGATTAATTGGGGGTCATGATGTACTACTAGGTGCCACTCATGATCGTTCTATAATTTGTTGATTATAGATGGCCAACATAAATCGAAAGCCTATTTAGTCACACGCACTACGAATAATCCAAGGGATTTAAAACGAGTTGAAAATTGGATTTTCCGATCAAGAGAAATAAGTCGAATCTGAATCTGTCAGAGGCGCAATGGAAGCTAAAAATGGCTAAGTCTTTTGAAGGCTTATTGGGCGAATTAAATGAGTTTAATTCGCGATCGGTTCGGGTTGGTTTGGCCGGCCAAAGAGGGTGCCAAACCTCTTTGTTGTGGCCGGCCATTAAAGGGGAAGAAAACCAATTTAATTGGTTTAATTAATAAAATAAATCTAGCGCGATTTGTTTTATAAATTATGGATAAATAAATTGATATATAAAGAAATTTATATAAAGAGATTTATAAAGAAATTTGTAGTAAATTTATTCTTTTTATGGAAATTAAAATAAACCATGAATTGGTTTAATTTTAATTTATAAAATCAATTATGAATTGATTTATCCATGATAAGAAAATTTTATATAAATTTTATTCCATAATTAAAAGAGAGAAAGTATTTGTTTTATTATAAAGTTAGTTATAATAAAACTTGGCCTAAACGGAATAATTAATAAGAGAATTTATAGGATAAATTTCTTATATAAAATTCCGTTAAAGAGGAGACTTGGCAAGGGAGATGATACTATATAAAGGAACCAAAGGCAAGCCCTTAATTCCAATCAATTGAGTTGTCAATTGGTATAGAGCTAATCTCTCCCTCTCTCTCTTATTCTCTCCTCCCCTTAGGGTCGGCACCCATCTTGGGACCTAGGGCCGGCGCCCCTTTGCAAGTCCTAGGGCCGACGCAAGCTTCCTCCACCTAGGGTTGGCGCTTCCTCCTCCTAGGGCCGGCGCAAGCTTCCATCAAGAAGGAGAAGAAGAAGAAGAAGCGGATCGCATCTCCTTCTTTCCGGAATTTGGATTCCGATTCTTGGTGGTTAGTTTCCTTTCTTCTTTCTTGATCTTCTAGTTGTGTCTTCGGAGAATCTAGTAGTTCTCGTCGACACAAAACTCATGGCTTTGCGAAGTCATCCCGAAGAGAACTCGGCGTGGATGCGAATAGAGGCGGAGCTTCGAAGGGACGCTACGGTTGGATCTCTTCCCTTACTTCGAGTTACGAGAGGTACTTAGTAAATTAGTTTACTTTTCCGTAATGTTTTAATTTATGATTATGTCAACACATCATAAGGTTGCATGCTAGATACGTGGTTAAAATAATTTAGGAAATTATTTTATGCTAATTCTTCCGCTGCACGTAAAAATTCAAAATTTTACGAACCCGTATCCTTGTCGACATGCACCCGGTCCCATAAATTGGTGTCAGATAACGGTAATAATTTTCGATTTGCAAGCTCCGAGAATGGTGTGAAGGGTTGGGCATTCAGCAGACATTCACTTTGTTGATGCAGTCTGGCCCTGATTGTTGTTTTGATGTTGACGACGATTTTAGTTTAGGAGGATGATTATGATATGGAAAATCCTAATCTGGAAGGTTAGGTGGATTATGATTAAGTCTTGATCGAGGATTAGGCATGATATGGAGAATCCTAACCTGGGAGGTTAGGTGTGATGATTATGATGATTAAGTCCTGATCGAGGATTAGGCATGATGTGGAAAATCCTAGCCTGGAGGGCTAGGTGTTGGAAAATCCTGACCTGGAGGGTTAGGTGTGGAAAATCCTAACCTGGGAGGTTAGGTGTTGGAAAAGTCCTAATTCGGAAAGGTTGGGTGAAAAGTCCTAGCTTGGAAGGCTAGGTGAAAAGTCCTAACCTGGAGGGTTAGGTGCAAATTCCCATCCTGGAGAATTAGGTGAAAAAGTCCTGGCTTGGAGGGTCAGGTGCCTAGCTTGGAGGGCTAGGTTGGATGATGTTCTAACTCGGAAGAGTTGGGTGAAAAGTCCTAGCTTGGAGGGCTAGGTGAAAAGTCCTAGCTTGGAGGGCTAGATGAAAAGTCCTAACTTGGAGGGTTAGGTGCAAATTCCCAACTTGGAGAGTTAGATGGAAAAATCCTTAGCTTGGAGGGCTAAGGTGGATGAATTCCTAGCTTGGAGGGCTAGGGTTGAGTCACTGGATCGGTCTGGTGACCGATCAGGGACATTGGCACGCTGCTCCTTAGTGGATCGGTCTGGTGACCGATCCAGCTATGTCTGATCGGACTGGTGACCGATCAGGGAGCGCACAGTGAGATTGGGAATCTACTGTGTGGCTCCTGATCGGACCGGTGACCGATCAGGGAGCAGGCTGCTTCCTTGCTGTCTTGCTCCTGATCGGTCTGGTGACCGATCAGGGAGCAAACGGTGAGTGAGTTCCCTTGCTGATCAAAGTCTTGGATCGGTCCGGGGACCGATCAGGGATCTTGGATTTGATTAAAAAGTAACTGTTCATCTTGCCTGATCGATCTGGGTGACCGATCAGGATCCGATCTGATCGGTCTGGTGACCGATCAGGATTCACCCTGATCGGTCTGGTGACCGATCAGGCGTGTATAGCTGCGAGAGCTGGGAATCCCAGCAAAGCAGTGGATCGATCTGGTAATCGATCCACACACCCTGGATCGGTCCGGTGATCGATCACTTTAATTCAAATTTCACTGTCAGACGCTGTCAGAGCGTCTGATCGTATCAGATTTGCTGATGTATGTGATATGCTGTGTGATCTTCTGCTCTAATGCTCTGATTGAGTTTCAGGTGACAGGGGAGGATTCAAACACTCAAGGAGAAGTCAAAGCATGCTTTCCTTGGAGCAGGTTTGTCCCTTTTCACATCTCAGGTTGCAACGGCGAGCCGAAGACTGGGGCTGAGACTGGAGCTTGGCTGAGGAGCTCAGTGAGTCCAAAGATAGCTCAGTAGAGGCTGGCGTTGGCAGAAGAGTAGCTGGGAGCTACAGAGATGTGGTCACTTGTCGCTTGGTGGAGAAACAAAAGGAAGCGCGAGAAGACAAGGCGGTAGAGTTTTTTTTTCGGAAGCGATTCAGTTTGAAAAACTTCTTTGTGTTCTTGCGTTCTGCTGCTACAAGCTTGCTGTTCTTGAGTTCTTCAACCATTCTAAGCAAGCTATAGAGGAGCAATCATCATACTTGAGCGCTTGAAGGAGAAAACAAGAAGCTTGGAGTCCGACAGTGGGAAGACACGAAGCAGACAGGGGTCTGCGTGAGATCGCCACTGGGTGGAGCTCAGGGAAGCTTGCTGTGTTTTGTCCTTGCTAAGAGTTTGAGTAAGATCCTTCTTGTTGTTGTTTCATTGTGCTCATTATATATCATTGTGTGAAACACGCTGTGGAGAGGTTTCTCCACCGAGAAGGAGGTTGCTTCATATCCGGTGTTGACCGGGGCTTGATCTGCCGACGATCAAGGGATCACCCACCTCAAGGGCACGCCAAGGAGTAGGGGTAAGTTATCCCCGAACCTTGTAAACCCTCCTTGTTAGCGATCTTGCTAGTTGTGTTTGTTTCGCTCTCGTTTAGTTTTTCTGCATACTCTGTTTTCCACACTTTCCGCTGTGCTACTGATATTTGAGTTGCAGAAATCGTGATAAGTTGACAAGGGGCAAACGATTGTCTATATTCACCCCCCCTCTATAGCCATCTCGTTCCCAACACACTTCAGTAGCTTACCCACAAAACAATGGCCAGGCCGAAGTTGTCAATCGAGAAATAATCCGAGGCTTCAAGATAAAGCTGGAGCATGTCGTGGTAGCTGGGTGGAAGAACTCCCGAGCATCTTATGGTCGTATCGTACTACCCCTAAAGAGGGCACTGGGCAGACTCTGTTTAATGTTGTATATGGTGCAGAGGCAGTGATTCCAATGGATTTAGGCGAAGAATCAACTTGGCGACAACTGTACAATAAGGAGAATAATGATCAAGAGCGACTACTTGACTTGGACTTGGTCACGAAGGTGCGTGATAAGGCTGCTACCTGGCTAGTTGCGTATCATCAACGCATGGAGCAGGCCTACAACCGCCGAGTGATACCCAGGGCTTTCCGGATCAGGGATCAGGTATGGAAAAGAATCAAGCCTGTTGGTGACGTCAGTAAGCTCGAGCTACAATGGAGTAGGTCGTGCTAAGTCATTGAAAAACTTACAGATGGTAGCTATTATTTGCATGATGCTAACGCCAAAAGGCTGGACAGGCCATGGAATGAAAATCTTTTCCAGCTCCATCGTACGTAGTAGTTTCTATTAGGAAATACTCTTACATGTACATATATTTATATTCCCTTGTCTTCTGGTCAATTAAATTGACAGGGCAAATGTTATTCAGGAAGCTCAATAACATAAGGATGTGCCCATCAAAGCGTGTTGTATCCGAAAATCTGCTGAAGATGCCCAAGTTGTGTAGACCTGGTCGTGGTGCCGAGGATGCCCGACCGGGAGCAGTTGAAGTTCCTACCAGCTTGTGGTGCCGAGGATGCCCAAGCTATGTAGACCTAGTTATGGTGCCGAGGATGCTCGACTGGGAGCAGCTGAAGTTTCTACCAACTTATGGTGCCAAGGATGTCCAAAATGTATAGACTTGGTCGTAGTGCCGAGGATGCCCGACCGGGAGCAGCCGAAGTTCCTACCATCTTGTGGTACCGAGGATGCCCAAGCTGTGTAGACCTGGTCGTCGTACTGAGGATGCCCGACCAGGAGCAGCTGAAGTTCCTACCAGCTTATGGTGCCGAGGATGCCCAAGCTGTGTAGACCTGATCCTGGTGCCGAGGATGCCCGACCGGGAGTAGCCAAAGTTCCAACTAGCATATGGTGCCGAAGATGCCCAAGCTGTGTAGACCTGGTCGTGGCACGGAGGATGCCCGACCGGGAGCAGCCGAAGTTCCTGCCAGCTTGTGGTGTCGAGGATGCCCAAGCTGTGTAGACCCTATTCGTGGTGTCAAAGATGCCCGACCGAGAGCAGCCTTGTAGACCTGGTCGTGGTGCCGAGGATGCCTGACCGAGAGAAGCCAAAGCTTCCATCATCTCGAAGTTGCTGAGGATACTCCAGAGACTTAACTTCCCTGGCGTAGAAACAAATTTGCCGACTCGGAGACGGTACAAGACAGGGAGTCGGTACCCGACGTAGAGTTGGTATGGTTACTTTCTCGAGGATGAGTGGAGATTGTAGATTGACTGGTGCAAGAAGGTGGATTACCATTTCCGTGTCCCTTTTTATAGGGAGACAGCAGTAACACAAGAGTGATGGATGCGAGACACATCAACGAGGAATGACTGTGGATCTCGAAGTGTGTGACTCATTATAGCCGTCGGTTGGTATGCCTTGACTAACACGTCGAGGAAAGGATGCTTCGAGGGGGGCACGACGCATGGTGCCAGCCTATTCACCAAAAGGATCTCCTATCATTAATATACCCTATGCACTCTTAATGAGTGATTGACAGTCATCGATCGCATCGCATCGAAACTCGTGAAACTCTTAGGGCTAATTCAAACAATTACTTTGCCTCCTGCCACGAATGTTTTGATTCCTAGGATCCATGAAATAGTTAAACTTGAGAAATGTTAACTACATTTTTTATCTGCACTTCTCTCCCAAAATGCCACAAGTCCAAACAAGTCTAACACAAGTCCAATCAGTCAGGCAAACTTCCTTCAATTAGATTTAACGAGGGGGCTTGTGATTGGGATGTTAACTTATGGTGGACACATGGCTCCGGGAAGCTGTGTGACGTGGGTATAAGGGCGGAAGAGAGGTGCCCGATACCAACTCGGGAGAGTAGAGCTCGAGACCAACTCGGGAGAGAGGTCCCCGAGACCAACTCAGGACAAGAGTGCCCGATACCAACTCGGGAGAGCGGAGCCCAAGACCAACTCTGGAGAGAGGTCCCCGAGCCCGATACCAACTCGGGAGAGAGGTCCCCGAGACCAACTCGAGACAAGAGTGTCTGATACCAACTCGGGAGAGTGGAGCCCGAGCCCAACACGGGAGAGAGGTCCCCGAGACCAACTCGGGACTAGAGTGCTCGAGACCAGCTCGGGATAGCAGAGCTTGAGTCCAACTCAGGGAGGAGTCCTCGAGGGCAACTCGGGAGAGAGAGAGAGAGAATATATTCGAGAAGTTTACCATTAATGATGATAATGATAAACTTAATATATGCGACGACAGTTACAAGCGCCCCCTTGAGTAGGAGAGTTGGCAGGTGGCTACAACCCATAATGCATGATAATAATGATAGATTCAAGATGGGCGGCGTCCGTTACCAGTATCCCCTGACGTGTGACAGATGGAAGGTAACCACGATTTGCGAGCCATTGAAATAGGGGAGGCGGTTCAGTAACGTGGGAGTGCTCAAAGAAAAGGGACAGTGATTATATAAGGTACGAAGGCACATAGGTAAAGGGGTCAAGCTTTCTTAACTCTAGATAACTTATTTTTCCTTACTCCTCTGCTATTTCTAAAAGGTTTCTGACTTGAGCGTCGGAGAGGGCTCCGTTGGAACTCCTTCCGGTCTGTCCCTTTAACGCTCATGTTATTCTCGCAGGCAAAGGTATCTCCTTGTTGTCACTTAGGGTTGTACCTTTCATCGCGATCATGCGTGTTTGACTCAAAGCGCCTCAGATTCTATTGGAGGTGCCTTCCATTCCAACTCAAGGTACCTTCAATGCCAAAATAGTATTTTTTAAAAAAAATGGTATATTATATGTATTTAGTATTTAAGATTTTAAGATTTAGAGGTTGGATTATAGTGGAATTAAGCCAATAAGTTTTTTCCTCTAGGGTTCAGGCTTCTCTATTGGATCATAGTATTCTAGATAAAAAATTTTAGAAGTTCACGAGGTATATTATATGTATTTAGGGTTTATGATTTTAAGATTTAGGAATTGTGTTATAGTTAATTTAAACTAATAAGATTTTCTCTCAAGGGTTCAATCTTCTCTTTTAGATTATACTGTTAAAGATAAAAACATTTAGATCCTTACGGAGTATGTTAGATGTATTTAGGATTTATATTTTAAAAAATATTTATAACAAAAGGATTGTGGTGCCTGGATATCACTTATAAAAAATTTGAATTCAAGGTGCCTTCGGTGATATCGGAGGTGCCTTGGGCCGAGGCGTGCAGCGGAAGGTCCACATGCTATCACGTAGAAAATTTTCCAATTCTAAATCCTTAATTTATTAATAAAAGATCTAATCATGATATCATTTTCTAGGATAACTCTATCTGACTATAATTAAGACACTAAATGGGCTACTTGATCATACAGAAATAAATTTTATTGATCACCTAAATAAGATTTTATATATTAAAACTTCAAAACAAATAAGATTTTATTTGATCACCTAAATTAAACCAAACAACATGAGACTATATTTTATTCCTCATAATTAAGGTGCCTGGATATTACTTATAAAATCTTATTTAGGTGTGAGAGGGCCGCTAACGTGACTGTACAACATTTTTACAATGTGAATAATCTTTGTGTTGATTATTTTTATTCTTTTGTTGTAAATTTGCATGAAACTTCATTGCACACATGAGCACTTTTTTTTTGATTTTTTTTTATAATTAATACTATAACCAAATCTCTAAATTTTGAAGGCTCTAAATGAGAGACCAAAAAATAATTAGGAACTGCGAGACTCACGATAACTTTGTGGATATACAAAATAAAATAATAATATAAGGGGCATTCCGAGAATTGAACTCGGGACCTCTCGCACCCTAAGCGAGAATCATACCACTAGACCAAATGCCCACAATATATAATTAAAAAAATATATTAATATTTAATAATTGGCAAATGGTTTAATGCGCATGTGTCTTCCTTAGTTTTGTATTTTTCTATTTTGATGAGCCAGGTAACATTGAACGGGGCGACCATCCCGGTCCCACCCCACCCACCCCACCAAAGTTCCTTTATTTTTTATAAACATTATGATAATTTATTGTTTCTTTTAAATTTGCTTGGTAGATTTTAGTTTAGAATTTAAATTGCATCTTTAATTTTTTAAAAAATTAACACTATATATAACTTTTTTAAAATGCGGACCATTCATGCGGACTACCCCTATGGGCATGTACATTTTATTTTTTAATTTTTATTGATTATTTTTAAAAATTGGTTATGCCAATAAGATTTTGCTTTTTGAGTTTAGTGGTTAGGTTATAGAATTAAGTATATAAAAAAATTTCAA
Organism: Boesenbergia rotunda; assembly: GCA_024364735.1. Taxonomy (NCBI): domain Eukaryota; kingdom Viridiplantae; phylum Streptophyta; class Magnoliopsida; order Zingiberales; family Zingiberaceae; genus Boesenbergia; species Boesenbergia rotunda. The sequence continues at coordinate 122,808 of JAGFNQ010003043.1, read as the reverse complement.
ATTGAAAAAATAGTTAATGTTTGCACGGAGGTTGCATGGTAAGGTCCTTAACATAACAAACCTCTTTCTCTCTCTCTCTATATATATATATAGAGAGAGATATATATATATATATAGAGAGAGAGAGAGATGATAAAATACAGACTGTTCCGGAAGGAATCGACGACGATGTTCAGTCACCGGAGTTCTGCCCACGTGGAAGTAGCTGTGGCGGGGAGGAACTCAGTGCCCTGCAAGATCAACACGAGCGTTAGGAGAACACGCCGGAGATTATCCGGTGGAGCCCACTCTGACGCTCAAGTTAGTGTATTGAGGGAGAGTAAAAGCAGCAAGAAAGGAAATGTGTGTAGAGTTAAGAGAGTATAACCCCCTTACCGGAGGGGTTGGGTTACCTTTTATACTGATGGCGGCAGACTTGGTGCGTTCCCTTGATATGTACCACGTCTCCATGACTCATGCCACGTCCTCCCCCTCTTTCGGTGGTTACTGGATAGCCTTTGAAACGGTTCGCGCCGTTATTATACTTTGACCCGTTGCGACATTTAAGGGCCGTGATGACTCCTTATGACGGGGATGTGTATCCGTAGATCCGCAAAAAGAGGGGGGAGATTGCTACTTGAGGTCGCTCGTTACTTGGGCTCCGCCTCCCGAGGTGATCTCAGGGTCTTCCGACTCGAGTGGGCGCTATGACTCCCAAGGGGCTCTCGGGCCTTAACCCCCCATGGTGATCTCGAGAGGGGTCTTCTGGCTGACCCTCCAGGGCGTGCCCCCTGAGGGGGGTCCTGAGGCCCAGGAAGAAGGTCACTTCGACCTGTCGTGTCATGCCACGCAGTTTCTTCATCCCACGTGCTCGTCACGAGCTATTCAACCCCATCACGGACCTTACCATGAGAACTCATCTGGACCAAACTTGGGGCGCCTGAAAATGAATCCAGGCGCCCCAATTCATTTTAGGCACCCTAACTTAGCTAAAGTATTTTTTTTATTTTTTTAAATCAACATTTCTTAAAGATGAACAATATACTCAATGAGGATCTAAAATTTTTTATCTTAAACATTATAACCCAAAAGGAAAATCAAAACTCTAGAGAGAAAATATTATTAGCTTAAATCTAATATAACTCAACCCTTAAACTCTAAAATTTTAAACTCAAGAAGGAAATCTAAACCTTAGAGGGATATTTATGTTGGGGATCGGTGTGCCGGCTAGAGGGGGTGAATAGACGGTCACCCATGTTTCGTTGGTTTCTTCCTACATGTTGTTAGTTGCACAAGCAGATTACAAAATAAACTAAAACTAATAACTAAGAAGCACAAACCGTTTATGTGGTTCGGAGATAAAACTCCTACTCCACGGATGCTCGTAAGGTGGATGATCCCTATCCGTCAGTGGATTAGTCCCCGAAAGACTTCCGACTAGCTCGTGTAGCTTCTTGTGGGAGGAGAAACCTCGCCAGAATATTTGCACACACACCTGAGCTTGGTAGACTACAAATAAGCTTTACCCAAGCCTATTTAGTCAACCTTTACTCAGCTAAACCGAGCTCTCTTAAATAGAGCTCAACCCTGAAATAGCCATTACCAATCGATTGGTGCCAATATCAGTCGACTGGTCCACCCAATCTTGAACATTACAGGCCAACGTTCAAATTCTAGCCAACACCAGTCGACTGCACAAAGGATCAATCGACTGATATTTCTGTGCCCAACATCAGTCGACTGCTCCAAGTAGCAGTCGACTACCCAAACTCTAAACCTAGGGTTTTAAACCCGAGTACAGTCACTCAACACTCGTCCTCGCCCGACCAACCTAGACCTAGCCTTCTAGCCTCCTCCATCGGCCTTGTGTCCCTCGGTGTCTCTCCATCCTTCATGTCTTGCCTTCTAGAGCTTCCTTCGACTTCAATCCTTGTTGTCGGGTCTTCTTTTGCCAAGACGTCACTTGGACTTTTCTCCTTCGTACTTGTATCCTGCATTCTCACAATGCAACATCAAATACAATAATAATCCTAACTTAAACCTTTGCCCAAACATCAAAACCTAAGGTACCTAGATTGCTCCAACAATCTCCCCCTTTTTGATTTGACAACACGTTTAAGTTAGGGAAACAACAAAAAAGCAAATGATCATGCATAAATCATGAAACCTAACCTTAGGCTTCCCCTTTACCTAAACTCCCCCTTGAATAGGTTTTCTTTGTAAAGGTACTTCTCCCCCATTTCCAAAAAATGCTCCCCCTTCACATAAACTCCCCCTTGATCTTAGATTTCTTGCAAAGGTGTGTTGGTTTCCCACTTAAACCCAACACTTCTCCCCCTTTGCCACATATTAAAAAGAGCTCTAACAATATCCAAATAATTGGATTCTTTAACCTTAAAAGACCAGAAACATTGTGTATTAACCTCCATAAGGTTATACATACTCCAACATCATTAAGATACATTTCGACTTTGCTGAAAACAATTTTAGCCTATCTCAGTCGACTAGGACAGTTATCAGTTGACTGACCTAGTCAAAAATCAACCACACAGAATTATCAGTTGGCTGTCCTCTGCATTAGTCAACTGATACCCTGATATCAGCCCATTTCTGCATTTTTGACCCAATTTCAAAAATGCACCAGAAATTTCATAAGTCTCTAAAAATTTTTAAATTTTGTGGAGAGGTTTATGGTACTCGTGTCTACTTGGAAAAATACATTTTAAAATGTATATATCTCGGATCCTAAGATTGACATAAAACTCAAAACTATCTAAATGATTCAATTGAACCTTAGCCTAAAGTCCTAGTTTTGACCTCCTCTTGTTGTATCTGCTTATATCAAACTACAATGCATCCCTAACATTGATTTATATGACATATATATATCAAATACCAGTTTTTATGTAATATGACCTCAATGTCATATTTTCATGCAGGTAACATGAACCCAATGTGCCAAAACCTAAGGATTAAAACTTAATTCCGTCTCCAAATCCTTTGACACAGTCTATGGTCCATCTAGACTTCCGGAAGAAATCCTTTCGAGATCCATTTTCCATGGGTCCCAATTTGACTCCTAGAGCTCCCCCTTGAGCTCTTAGCCTTAGTCACCTTCCCAGGTGACTCAACAAATACAAGACCATACCGGTGTTCCTTCGGTGATTCTTGGCCTACAAGCTTAACTTCCTTAACCTTGGGCACCTTGTCCTTGGTTAAGTTCTTCTTTCCCTTAACTTTAAATGGCTTATCCTTGCCATTTTTGGATTTTTCATCCTTGGCATAGTTATATGCTACCCTAACATATTTCCTTTCATTTGCCTTAGATATACCCAATTTGACATTTTTGGGTTTTTGACCACCCAAACACATGTCAAGTCCCCTAAGTCCAATAATGAACCTATCTAGGACTCTCTTCATTTCCTCAAGTCTTGCCTTCAAGATTTGATTTTTCAATTCTAGAGTTCTAACCCTAGAGTCAACATGTCCATCTTGGACATTTCTAGACCTACCCACCTTCCTAGGCATATGTCTCCCTTCTTGGGATTAATGCTTTGATCATTAACTACCTTCCTCAACTTAGGCATAGTAGTTTTGGTCTTATTAGGTCTAGCCTTGGGTAATGATTTCCTAGGGTTATCTACCTTGTTAACCCTATTCCTATCATTATACCTAAATCCATGATTATGCTTGAGTAAATAATTTACATTATTTTTAATAAGCATATAGGAATTTGAAATTGGATTAAATTTTAAATAAGGGATTATCTTCCCTTTTACCTTTGAAGCTCCCCCTTGACTTGAGCTCCTCTTCTCCTCCAATTTCTTCAAATGCCTTAGCTTCTTGAGCTCTCCTTTACTTGGGCATTTTGTGTGGTAGTGCCCCACTCACCACACATGAAACAAATTATATGGTTCTTTCCTTAGCTCCATCCTACAACCCACATTAGTTTTAAAAGAATTTGTCGGGTTTAGGTTTTACCTCCTTTACCTTCTTGAGTGAAGGACACCTACTCTTGTAGTATCCCATTTCCCCACACTCAAAATACATGATGTGGGATTTCCCACTCTTTCGGTAATTGAGGTTGAGGGTTGAGCTTCCAAGATCTCCTCCACCTTGGATTGCTCTTCTTCTTCCTCACTTGAGGATGTGGACGATTCCACTTCCTCCTCCTCTTTGGATGTTGAGCTCGATTCAACTTCCGATTGGTCCTTCTCCTTCTTTTGGACCAATGAGCCCTTGTCCTTGGGTTTCTCCACTTTTATCCTTGTGTAGAATCCTCATGAAGAGCTATCACCTTCCTCTATAGCTCATGAGCATTCTTGTACTCACCTACACGGGACACAATATAAGAAGGTAATAAATTTAACACAATTCTAGTTACCTCCTTATCCGACTCCGCTTCCTCCTTTGTTCCTTTGTCTAATGCCAAGGTCGAAGGCATTTCCCCTTATTATCCATTGGAGCTTCGAATGGAACTCCAAAGTGGTCCAATGGTCCCAATCCATTTGCAACCAAGTCTCCAACCGTTTCCTTCAATAATCGAAATCGTTTCGATCATATGGAGGTGGGATTTGAGTATCCCATCTTAGTGGACCTTCCGAATCATCTTCCTCTACGTTTTGCTCTCCCGGCGATTAGTCCGTAGACGAGCGAACCTGGCTCTGATACCACTTGTTGGGGATCAGTGTGCCGACTAGAGGGGTGAATAGACGATTACCCACATTTCGTCAGTTTCTTCCTACATGTTATTAGTTGCGTAAGCGGAATACAAACAAACTAAAACTAACAACTAAGAAACACAAACCGTTTACGTGGTTTGGAGATAAAGCTCCTACTCCACGGTTGTCCGTAAGGTGGACGATACCTATCCGTTGGTAGATTAGTCCTCGGAAGACCTCTTACTACCTTGTGTAGCTCCTTGTAGGTGGAGAAATCTCGTCACAACACTTAAACACACACTTGAGCTTGGTAGACTACTAATAAGCTTTACCCAAACCTATTTCGTCAACCTTTACTCAATCAAATCGAGCTTTCTTAAATAGAGCTCAACCCTGAAATAGCAATTACTATTGGACTAGTGTCAACACCAGTCGATTGCTCTAAGCAGTAGTCGACTACCCAAACCCTAAACCTAGGGTTTCAACCCCGAGTACAATCACTCAACACTCGTCATCACCTGACCAATCTAGACCTGGTCTTTTAGCCTTCTCCATCAGCCTTGCGTCCCTCGGATGCCTCTTCATTCTTCATGCCTTGCCTTTTGGAGCTTCTTTTAGCTTCGATCTTTATTGTCGGGTCTTCCTTTGCCAATATGTCACTTGGACTTTTCTCTTTCGTACCTGTATCCTGCATTCTCACAATGCAACATCAAATACAATAATAATCCTAACTTAAACCTTTGCTCAATCATCAAAACCCAAGGTACCTAGATTGCTCCAACAGTTTAAACCCTAAATATATATAATATACCCTGCAAACACCTAAAATTTTTTATCTTGAACATTATAACCCAAGAGAGAAGTCTAAACCCTAGAGGGAAAATCTTATTAGCTTAAACCCACTATAACTCAACCTCTAAATCCTAAAATCTTAAACCTTAAATACATATGATATATCCCAAAAAATTTAAAAAAAACTTACTATAGTTAATGCGGGGCGCCTGGATATAAATACAGGCGAGTCGCCTGGATTTAAATACAGGCGGGTCACCTAGATTCATTTCTAGACGCCTTGAGTTTAGTCTGGACAGATCCGCATGATAAGGTGTATATATATATATATATATATAATGGCTCTGTTGTAGATCGTTTGTAGTGTGCCAGTGCGCGACCCCAGTCGGGCACTTGGATTGAAGTTCAGGCACCCCAATTATTTTTTTTAAAAAAATTAGTTCGGGCGCCTGGAATTGAATTCCAGGCGCTTAGAATTTTATTATTTTATTTTTTTAAAATCAAAATTTCCTAATATAAACCCTAAATACTTAACTATATCTTGTGAGTATCAAATATTTAAAATCTTGAACGCTATAACATAAGTGAGGGAATACTGAACATTAGAGGGAAAATCTTATTAGCTTAAACTTGTTATAACTCAATTCCTAATTCTTAAAATTTTAAATGCTAAATACATATATATACCCCGTGAGTATTTAAAATTTTTTATCTTGAATACTACAATGTAAGAAGGAAGTTTGAACTCTAGAAGAAAATCTTAGTAGCTTAAATTTACTATAACCTAACCCCTAAATTTAAAATCTTAAATCCTAAATACATATAATTTCGGTGATCGTGCGATCGGCAAGTGGGGGTGAATTGCCCCTACAAATAAAACTTATCTTTTGTTCTTGCTAAACAAAGATAGCGATTAGTTCCACAAATAACATAAACAGTTTAATAACATTAAACTAATAAACAAAAGAAAAAGAGGCACACAAATTTACTTGGTTTGCAACCAGAAAGGTTGCTAATCAAAGGCAAAATATAGCGCAAACTCCAGATGAACACCTTGGGGTGGAGAAGCCTCTTTATAAAATGAGAAGCTTAAAAAAATAGTGGAAATTTAGAAAGAAATTCTAGTACAATGTAATGGATGTTTGGAAGTGAGCTCTGGGGGTCTATTTATAACCCCGATCAACTTTATCTGAATGTTGACGTAGCACAACAGGGGTGCCCGAGTGCTAGGGGCGCCCGACACGTGGCCTGGAAGTTATCAGCTTCACAATGTTTGCAAATGGTTAATCTGTGGATAACAATCACTTCTCGACCGCTTGTAAGCACTGGGGCGCCCTAGTGCATAGGGGCGCCCTTATTCTCAGGTGCCCTAAAGAATACGGGTGCTCGAGTGACTTTGGTGAGCACCTATTGACCAGTCTCCAGCGAGTCTTCTTGAGTGATTTTCGGGCCTTTCAGAGTCGGACTCACCCGAACCCTTCTCCGGCCTTCTCTTCGAGCGTGCTTCCCCCCAGTTCCTCTTCTCTCGGACGTCGTGCACGTCTTTCTCGCTCCATCGGCGTACTCTTCCATAGAACTCCGTGTCCCTCAGATGCACCGAGCCCGCCGGCTCTCTTCCCGTGTCATCCTTCTCGATCGCTATGTCTTCTGCTCGGCTTCCTGCGCTCTTAAACTCCTGCACACTTAGACACAGGGATCAAACATAACATGACCACACTTGACTCAGTTGACTATATGAAAACCTACCTGGAGTATTTAGAATCTCCCCCTTTTTGATGTGCATCAACCCGAGTTAAGTTAGGGTAAATGAACAAAAAAATATAAGAATAAATATGTGACAATGTAAGCACAAAAAAAAAAATTGAAATTAACTCTTCCCCTTTAACTTAATCCTATTTCTCCCCCCTTTGATCATATCAAAACTTAAAACATGTTAAAGGAAATATTAAACTAATCAGAATGACTTACAAAAATTTATAGAAAATTATTCCAGCATCTTAAATTTTGGAAAAAATTTTAGTACATGTCTAACATAATAGTTATTTTTTTCATAAAATCTAATTTTTAAAAGTTTTCTTGAAAATTATTTTTTAAAATGCAAAATCTAATTTTGGAAAAATAATTTTCAATAATTTTTTTATTTGAAAATTAATCAAATTTTTAACCGAGTTAAATTTTAACAGACTCATCTCTAGAAAAATTGTCAAAGTGAAATAAATTTTTTAACTTTATGAAAATAATTTTGAAATCCGTATTGATAAATTTAAAATAGATAATTTTAAAATTTTGATTTTAACTTCAAATAAATTTGAACATTTTTCATAACATTCAAAACATAATCCAAATCTTCTGAAAAATCAAATTTGACAAAATTAATTTTTGTAATTATTTTTAAAATAAAAAATGTTTTCGACTGATAAATCATAATAAATCTATTTAACTGTTAAAAATTATAAAAAAATGTAGAAAGTAAATACTAGATGGGCAGGGATCCTCTGGTCCCAAAATCCCTGGTCCACACTAAAATTGTGGCCGGATCGTGATTGCGATCCGGCCGCAATTTGTTCCGATTCCCTCTAGGGTTCACCGTGCCCCTCAAGTTATAGTTTGGGTTCGGGCGGGTGGCCGGAGGCCACCCGACGGCCTAAACCTAAATCTAAAACCCTAAACCCTAATTCCTAAATCTGGATTTAGGGTTTAGGCCGTCGGGTGGCCTCCGGCCACCCGCCCGAACCCAAACTATAACCTGAGGGGCATGGTGAACCCTAGAGGGGATCGGAACAAATTGCGACCGGATCGTAATTACGATCCGGCCGCAATTTTAGTGTGGACCAGGGATGGACCAGGGATTTTGGGACCAGAGGATCCCTGCCGATACTAAACTCTATCATCGTAAAATATTAAACTAATTTTTCTTCAACAGTTATCTCTTAAAATAATATTACAAATAAAGCATTAATAAAAAATTGATAAATAAGTAATAAATAATATCTAACAGTTCAGTATGGATTTTGGGATCCAAAATAAATTCTTACCAACAAGATTAATAAAAAATCTATATGGAATGTAAGTCCTAGTAATTCTTACAATTTGACCCTTATGATATTTAAAATACCAATTAAGTTACCAAAATATTAATATTTTGAATTTTGACAATAATTTGAATTTCTACAAGTACTTTTCAATTTCTTGATTTGTGTCTTTATGTTTTCATTTTTTAATATTAGCTTATCATACATCTCAAGCGAGCATGTAGAAGTCAGTTATTTTTTCAAGTCTATATTTTTATTTTTTTAATTTGCATATTGACTTCATCATAACCTTTATACCTGAATAGAGTTGATCAGGAGGTAGAAAAATACCTCACTTAACATATCTCTTTTGAAGTCCAAAGCTACCCCTTCGTCGTTGCTATCTTCTGACGTGGTTCCTCCTTCATCGATGCTCTCTTCTTCTTGGTATGAAGCCATTAACGCAAGTCCGATGTGTTCCATGATATCAGACTTATCTAATTATGATTTGTCTCATGTGACCTTTAGATTCTTGTGTTTTGCCTTGTTGGGTTTGTTTGCTTTTAGCTTTGGGCAGTTTTCCTTGATATGATCTTCTTCCTCATGGTTGTAGCAACGAATCTTCCTTTGGTTCTTACCTTGCACTTTATTAAACCTTTTAACTTTGAAATACTTAGACAATTTTTTTACCATGCATGTCATGTTTTCTTTATCTTCTGAAGATTCCTCTTAGTGTTGAATCTTCCTCAAGCTTAGGGCGATGTTGTCTGTTTTACTCTTTCTTGCGCATCGAGATTCACAAAGTTCTAAAGTTGAAAATAGTTGCTCCAAGGTACTTACCTCAAGACTCTTAGAGATGGAGTAGACGTCTATTATGGAAGTTCAGTTTGGGGTCCTCAGGAAGGCTTTTAATGCATACCTTTATGCGTTGGGATTACTTACTGACTCTCCGAGGTTGTTGAGTCCATGATTAGCTTCTTAAGTTTTGCATGTAATTGGGCTACTAACTCTCCTTCTTCCATTCGTAGATTGCTGAGTTGATTTCGAAGTATATCTCTTTTTGCTAGTTTGCCTTCAGAGGTACCTTCATGAAGTTCTAGGAACCTTTTCCAAAGTTCCTTTGCCGATTAGTAGTTCCCGATTCAGTTGATTTCTTGCGCAGATAGTACGGTCAGCAAATGAAACTCTGCTTTCCCGTTTGCCACAAAATCTGTTTTCTCCTTCTTTGTCCATAGACTTTCGTCTTTATTTTTATCGTCGGCGTATTTGGGAGCTACAAAACTAGTTTTAAAGAATACTTACATTTTTTTTCTTCCAACTAGTGAACTTCCCCTCGAACTTTGACTGGTAGATGATTGGTCCGACCATTTTGTAAGTTGCTTCAAATGACGGTTAGTCCTTCTGGAGCGTCCTCGCTTTGATACTACTTGTCGATGATCGTGCGGTCGGTAAGAGAGGGGTGAATTGCCTCTGCAAATAAAACTTATCTTTTGTTCTTGCTAAACAAAGATAATGATTAGTTCCACAAGTAACATAAATAGATTAATAATATTAAAACAATAAACAAAAAAAAGAGTCGCACAGATTTCCTTGGTTTGCAACCAAGAAAGTTGCTAATCCAAGACAAAATATAACGCAAACTCCAGATGAACTACTTGAGGTGAAGAAGCCTCTTTATAAATTGAAAAACTCAGAAAACAGTGGAAATTTAGAAAGAAATTCAAGTACAATGTAATGGATGTTTGGAACTGAGCTCTGGGGGCCTATTTATAGGCCACGATCAATTATCTGAATGCTGACGTGGCACAACAGATGCGCATTCCTCGGATGCACCGAGCCTGTCGACTCCCTTCCCGTGCCATTCTTCTCAATCGTTGAATCTTTCACTCGACTTCCTGCGCTCCTAAGCTATATATATATACACCATAACTGGGGACATATTGTTAGGATGTATACTATAAGCCTAGCTTTTGTATGAACATCTATTTTGGAATAAGAATCACAATGGTCATGTGTTTGCATTTGTGTAAGTGTCTGTTACTTTACATTGTAGATAACATGGTATGTGGTGCCACATAAAAGATCATGTTATCAGTTCCTTGTAAAGTATAAGTAGTGGCTCACAATCGAGATGGATTTGGACAAACCATTGGAATGGTTGTAGTGTAATTTGGTATTAGTTTGTTTTGACTATAGAATTACATTAGTGCATTTTGTGTGTATTGAGCAGGACAGATTTTAGGTGATTCGATTTATACTGACTATATAATCGAACAAGACCTCAGGTTATTATGGATGTACATGCTCTTAATCCCGATATAATAACGGACACATGTATTTAATATTTATTTCTTTAATTTACCAATGAGCGAGATTTATTTGTTAACTTAATAGGCCTGGTAAATTGAGAAATAATATTATTTATATAGTATGCCATTGATTATAGAAGGAAATCTTGTCGTAATTATTTTAGGATGATGATGTCCCTTGAGGAGCTAATAAAGATGATCATGTAAATCCTGCAGGTGGACTTGGTCCGACATGATGATAAGGTTGAGTGGTACTACTCTTGGAGTTAGATGTTAATTAATTAAATTATCAGTAATTTAATTAATTAACAGACATGCGATATCTTAAACATGGGGTGATAATGTACACATAATAAGGTGGAGCCCATATATTAATATGGGGTTGGTGCGGTAGTTCAATAATAACCCATTAGTGGAGCGGGTTATTATTAACGGGTCAGGTTGAGGATCCGTTAGGAGACCAAAATCAACTCCTCATGCTCCCTATTGTAGCCTATATATACCCTCCTAAGCCATCATGAACCAGAAACCTAAGCCTTGGTTTTTCTTCCTCTCTCTCTCTCTCTCTCTCACACACACACACACAACTTGCGGCGCCTGCAACACAAGGAGAAAGGAGTGGCACTAGGGTTTGTGGAGAAGGGAGAACACCTTTCTTCTTCTTCTCTTCACTTCCCTTCTCTCCTTTGGCTGGCATAAGTTTGAAGGGAGGAGAGGGCCGGTGGCGCATCCACAAGGAGGAGCTAGGGCCGACGAAAGGAAGAAGAAAAGGAGGAAGAAGAAGGGTTCTTGGTGGCTTTATTTCTTGGAGGATCGTCGTCCACACGACGTTCAAGAAGAGGATAGGAATACAATAGAAGATCAAGAGATAAAATAAGAGGTATATCTTGTTTTCATTCTAGTATTTAATTGTATTCATGTTGTTTACTTGGACTCCAAATCAAACACAAGAACCGGCGATCAAATCGTCATCATCTATTCCGCTGCTATTCGATAAAAGAGATTGATTGCTTGAACAACAAGTTTGTTCAAGCGATCACTTAATCAAAAAGTATAATGATGAAGTAGGTCGTTCGGGAAGTTTCCTTTCCATCCGGATTATTTCTAATCTATAGAATTTTAATTCAGGGATATGGAGAGGAATCCCGTAACGGAATCCAACACACACACACACACACATATATATAGAGAAATAAGCTTTGCTACGGATCTCTTTGTGCGCACCCGTACACAATTCGACTTGAGATGTCTCTAATACAATTGAAGGTGTCTCGAGTGATTTTTTTTTTCAAATACTAATTGAGACACCTCCCATGCATGGGAGGTACCTCAAATTATTTTTTTAAATCAATATTTCTTCACATAAATCCTAAATATATATAATATATCTAGTGAGCATCTAAATTTTTTTATCTCGAATACTATAACTCAAGAGGGAAGATTGAATCTTAGAGGAAAAATCTTATTAGCTTTAACCTACTATAATCCAACTCCTAAATCCTAAAATCTTAAACCCTAAATAGATTTAATATATCTCATACATTTACTATATAGACTCGTGCTGACCAAGTATATTTGATTTTTTTTCCTTATATATATATATATATATATATATATATATATATATATAGCAATCTTTGTTGTTCAATCATTGAACTGGTATGCTACCCTTTTTTAATGTTCTACTCTCATTTTATTTACACTTGTTTTACCTCTTTTATACCATTAGATTTGTGAATTTTATTTAATTTTTAATTTTCAGGAGGTATTAGTATTATTATTATAATTATTATCATCTTTGAGAGGTATGAATGTTTAGATTTTACTTTTCCTACAATGTGAATAAGTTGGCCCCAATATTGGCTTAGTTGGTAAAGTGTATAGGATAATTATTGTTAGGGGGGGAGGGGGGAGGGACAGAGGATTTCATCACCTATATATGTTGACTCCCCACTGATGCACTTGCCAATTTGGCTTCCTATTGAACTCCTTCTAATGACGTGGGATGGGTGTGAGAGGGCCGCTAACGTGGCTGTACAACATTTTTATAATGTGAATAATCTTTGTGTTGATTATTTTTATTCTTTTGTTGTAAAATTTGCGTGAAACTTCATTGCACACATGAGCACTTTTTTTTTGAATTTTTTTTATACTTAATACTATAACCAAATCTCTAAATTTTGAAGGTTCTAAATGACTTAGCTGTAAGCAAAAACAAAAAATAATTAGGAACTGCGAGAGACCCACGATAACTCTATGGATATACAAAATAAAATTATTATGAATAATATAAGGGGCATTCCGAGAATTGAACTCGGGACCTCTCGCACCCTAAGCGAGAATCATACCACTAGACCAAATACCCACAATATACAATTAAAAAAATATATTAAATGATATTAATATTTAATAATTGGCAAATGGTTTAATGTGCATGTGGCTTCCTTAGTTTTGTATTTTTCTATTTTGATGAGCCAAGTAACATTGAACGGGGCGACCATCCCGGTCCCACCCCATCCACCCCACCAAAGTTTCTTTATTTTTTATAAACATTATGATAATTTATTGTTTCTTTTAAATTTGATTGGTAGATTTTAGTTTAGAATTTAAATTGCATCTTTAATTTTTTAAAAAATTAACACTATATATAACTTTTTAAAAATGTGGACCATTCGGTGCGGACTGCCCTAGGGGCATGCACATTTTAATTTTTTTTAATTTTTATTGATTTTTTAAAAAAATTGGTTATGCCAATAAGATGTTATTTTTTGGGTTTAGTGGTTAGATTATAGAATTAAGTATATAAAAAATTTAAAATTAAAAAAATAGTTAATGTTTGCGCAGAAGTTGCATGGTAAGGTCCTTAACGTAACAAACCCCTCTCTCTCTCTCTATATGTATATATATATAGAGAGAGAGAGAAATGATAAAATACGGACCTTACCATGAGAACTCGTCTAGACCAAACTCGAGGCGCCTGAAAATGAATCTAGGCGCCCCAATTCATTTTAGGCGCCCTACCTTAGCTAAAGTATTTTTTTTATTTTTTTAAATCAACATTTCTTAAAGATGAACAATATACTCAATGAGAATCTAAAATTTTTTATCTTGAACATTATAACCCAAAAGGAAAACCAAAACTCTAGAGAGAAAATCTTTAGGGGGCGTTTGGTTTGCATTTTTCAGTCTGTTTTTCATTTTCATTTTCTGTAGAAAATGTGATTTTCTGGAAAACATGTTTGGTTTACATTTTCCAACTTTGTTTTCCAGAAAAAAACATAGCGTTTTCTGGAAAACTGGAGAATGAAAAAAAGTCATTTTCCAGAAAACTAGAAAATGCGATTTTCTGGAAAATGAAAATGGAAAATGACACAAACCAAACGCTTATTAGCTTAAATCTAATATAACTCAACCCTTAAACTCTAAAATTTTAAACTCAAGTGGGATGTCTAAACCTTAGAGGGATGTTTAAACCCTAAATATATATAATATACCCTGCAAACATTTAAAATTTTTTATCTTGAATATTATAACCCAAGAGAGAAGTCTAAATCTTAGGGAAAAAATCTTATTAGCTTAAACTTACTATAACTTAACCTCTAAATCCTAAAATCTTAAACTTTAAATACATATGATATATCCCAAAAAATCAAAAAAATTTACTGTAGCTAAGGCGGGGTGCCTGGAAATAAATACAGGCGGGTCACCTGGATTCATTTCCAGATGCCCCGATTTTAGTCTCGATAGATCCACATGATAAGGTTGAATAGAAGGCGCCTCCAATTGCATTGGAGACACCTTGAGTTAGAATAGAAGGCGCCTCCGATGCCAGGGCCGACTCAAGCCTATTTAAGGCCCTAGGCAAAAAAAACTCTTTAACATCGTTTTAAAAAAAAATTTACTCATCCTTTGTCATTCAGACTTGTAATTGACAACTGACTTGGTCAAAAATAAATATATTTGGAATTGTTTAAAAACTAAGAAAGATAAAAAAAATGTCTAATTACTCAAATAAAAGACGAAAATAATAACTCTTACAAAAAGGAATAAATAAAATGGGGCAATAATAGAAAAAAATCATGTTTCCATCTTCAACTCATCATCACCGCAAATCACAAAAAAAAAAAATAATAATACATATACAAAAACGATAAAACTCAATATAATCCTTAAAAAATAAAGATTGTAACGAGATCAAACAAACCATTATCATTTATTAAAATCTAAATAAGTCATTTTAGGCACAAAATAAAAGAAAAAATAAATCATGTTTTTTATCACCTAAACCAAAATAATTGTAAACGATAGAATAGAAACAAAAGGGAAATCAAAAAATGTATTTCTGTAAATACATATAAATAAAAGCAAAACTTAATGTCTATCAAGGAAGCAAAATGACAAAGATATATATCTCATTATTGCTCAAAAATAATAAAATCATCTATTTCGATCGATCACAATATGGATGAATCCCTCTAACATTTAAACTTAATTAAGCAAGGAGCATAGTAACACCAACCGAATCAACATGACAGCGTTAGATGTAATTTCTCTTTCCCAATATCAATGAGCGAGAGAAGTACAAAGAGGGAGAGCTAGTCAAGGGAAGAAGGGGAACTCGAAAAAAAGACTAATATTTTTTATTTTACATTGCATGGATAAAAAAATGCTAATTCACGTTCTTACTAATCAGAAGAGAAAACGTCACTAACAAAAAATAAATATAACGAGAGAAGGTTAGGGTTGAAAGATATGAAGAGGAATACATTAGATCTTATAAAATAACATACATAATAAAAATTAAATTTAAAATATTAAAAAGAGAATCTCTTATGACTCTATCCATTGGAACCATAATAAGATTTTTATAAAATCTATAGTTTTGACTAAAAAATAAGATACTTAAATTTTTTATGAAGACCTTATTCTTTTCCATTCTCTTAAAATATATAATAAAAATATATTTAATATATCAAAAATAATGTGCCTCAATAAAAATTGAGGCCCTAGGCATAGCCTTAATGGCCTATGCCTAAAGACGGCCCTGTCCGATGGAATCAGAGGCGTGCCTTGTGTTGGGCTTGTAACATTGCATGACGGGCAATCCATATATATATATATATATATATATATATATATATATTCTAAAACACTATATTAAACTAGCCCCTCAAGGGTGCACCCGGGCTTTTCAATACTTTTGAATGGTCTTGAAAAAATTAGACTACGACAATAATTTAATCACTACCGAACAATTCCTAATTTACACGCTTAAGTTCCACCGTGACATACCAGTAGCGCCGGACCTTCTATAAGGCCAGCGAGGTAGCCGCCTCAGGGCTCAACTTTGTTTTTAATTATACTTATCGAAATATAAATCCCTACCGATCCATATGAGGCGCGCCCTAAAATTATCACTCTACGCTCCGTGCTCGCATATCTTTGTTTATTTCTGCAATTAGAAGAATTAAAGAGCCACAGTGATCTCTTCAACAATCAAAGTTGTGTTGATCACTTTCTCTCTTCGAGGAATATAACCCTTCAAAAGAACATAACTTTCTTTCTATTTTCATATATCATGCAACTGTTGCTTTTTTTCTCTCTCTCAAATTTCTTGTCATTAATCATGAATTCTTATTTAATTCAATCTTTCATCTCTTGATAAAGATAGCAATATCAAAATGCTAATGCGACTTGATATTAAATATGTCAATGATACTTGAACTAAACGGAAAACTACATTAATTGACATCTAATTTCTCTAGTTTTGATTATTTTAGTCTTCAAGCCCTTAATGAACATTATATATTCTGTTTTAAGATTAGATAAAAATATGATATGATTTAGAATGATGGTATTTACATATATTATAATTTGATGAATTTTTCCTATATTTAGATGTTAGAACTATTTTAATCTATGAACTGTCTATTAACATTTTGGATTTTAACAAGTATGCCTCCTATAAAAAAATAATTGTCTGGATAAAAAAAGGAAAAAAATAAAAGGAAGAAACTTTAATTCAAAGCTAAGTAGAAAGTCTTAATAAGTATTTCACTAGCAATTAAAGAGCAGAACAAACAAAAATAGTAGAACAAGTGAAACGGAATGACATTGATAATAGGTTGAATGATCAAGAACATAGTTAATCAAATGAACTTTGGAATGAAGACCCAAAACAATCTGAAAATGATAAAGGTGAAGTCAATATGCTTGAAAATTACAATGATAAAGATATAAATCAAACGATCTTGTTTCCTTTAAATGATAATGATCCAGGAAATCGGGACAAAATTCAAAATATTAGGAACTTTCTAGTTGAAAGAGGTCCTACAAATAATGATGGTATTTTGTTTCCCCTTGATAATACCGAAAGACACTTCAATCCATCATATTATAAGAGATAATTACCAAATGGTGAGAAAAGTAACAGAAGATGATTAGTGTATTCTATTTCTATGAACAAGATCTTTTATTTCTGTTGCAATTTATTCAAGACTCAAAGAACCACAATGAAACTTGGTCATCTGGCTGACAAAGGATACAAGGATTGGAAGAATATCAGTCGATGTCTCAATCTTCATGAAACTAGTAAAGATCATATTTATTGCATCACTAGTTGAATTGAATTAGAAAGAAGACTTCGAAAGTAAAAGACAATTGATAAAAATATGCAAGTAACAATTAACAAGGAGAAAGAACATTGGAAACATGTATTGAAGAGAATAATTGCAGTTGTGCAAAGAATTGCGAACAATATCTTGGCACTTCGGGGAGATAATGAGAAACTTTATGTTGAGAAGAATGGATTTTTTTGGCAGTTAATTGAAATGATCGATAAATTTGATCCAATAATGGAGAAGCACCTTTGACGTTTTCAAGAAAGATAGATTTATTACACTTATTTTGGGCTCAAAATCCAAAATGAATTGATACAGATGTTGGTGGTTGAAGTAAGAAGTTCAATTGTTGCAAAATTAAGCATGTAAAGTATTTCACTATCATAATTGTTTGCATTCCAGATGCAAGTCACGAGGAGCAGATGCCCCTTGTAATTAGATGTGTGGATGATTCAGAAAATGTAATAGCGGTTGAGGAATGTTGGATTAGATTTTTGAAAGTTAATGAAACTTGGGATATTTACAGAGCTTAAAAATATTTTGAGCAATTTCGAACTTGCCATTCATAATATGATCAAGGATATGACAATGGATCTAATATGAAAAGAAAGCACAAGGGTGTACAGAGTAGATTACTTCAAATTAATTCTAGAGCTTTCTACACTCTATGTGGATGCCACCGTCTTAATCTCACATTATGTGATACGATGAAATGTTGTCCAAAAGCAATGACCTTTTTTGGTATTATATAACGCATATATTCATTATTCTCATCTTCTACTAAGAGGTGACAAATTTTCAAAGATCATGTGCAAGGTCTACAATCAAGCCATTGTCACAAACACAATGGGAAAGTCATGTTAAAAGTGTAAAGCCCATAAAAGATCAAACTTTGAAAATACACGATACTTTAATTAATTGGCAAATGTTTCTGATGACTCAAAAATAAAGAGTGAAGCTGAGAGTTTGACATCATTTGAACATGAGAATTATGAGTTCGTATCTAGAATGATAATTTGGTACAAGTAATTTGATCCCGGCCTAGCTTACGTGCCACTCGGTCGGCCAGCCTGGCACCACCTGAGGTCAAGTCAGACTCGCCACGTGCGAGTAGACTGATATGGAGGGCGAGGTAAGAATCCCAGGGCTTACTCAGCCCGGGTCACCCGATTGAGCAAGTAGCAAGGAGCATTCCGACCCGAGTTCTTGAATCGGACACCGAGTGTCCGACCTCGCCCGACACCCAAGACATCTGTTTCTACGGTCCCGAGCATAAGGTCCCGACGGCCAAGCCCGGATCCCTCTGGTCACACCTCACAGAGTCCCAGTCGGGGCTCTCTCAGCAACTTCTTCAGGTGACGCGGGTTTAGGCGAATTGATCACATCTAAGCTCTCCTTGACTCGAGGAATGTTTTTGTGTCACTCGGAGATATTACATAAGGAGCCCGATGTCATTTGGGTCGGCCAATCGGCGATCTACCCCAAAATCTGTCCTTACGACATTCGCTCCCTGACATCGCACTTATGACCATGGTACGGGGGTCGACGTAGGCCTTACCTATTTATAGCACATGTCACGGATATCTTGTTGACTTTGTACTTTTCTGGCATAATCAGACACCCTGCACCATGCCACCCCCCATCTGTGTCAGGCTGAGTTGCGCCGGTCAACGCCATCCTATGAGTTGACAACACCCACACCCCTGTCTCATTCGGGTACCGGAGGACGGTTGACGCAGACAGGGGTTGTCAGCTCCCTCGGCTATATAAGCCCCTCCCCGCTTCATTCCGTAGGTATGCGCGATCGTGCTTTCATCCACTGTTCATTGTTTTGCTCTTGCAGAGACTGACTTGACCGTCGAAGGGCCTTGCCGGGGATTTTTCCCGGCGGGTTTGCTAATGGTCATTTTCTCGCAAGGCGGAGCCAACATCAGCAGCTCGTAGCACTCAGGGGACCACATCGCTCTTGGGATTTCACCTCTTTCGCGACAGGATTAAATTTGACGCTAGAAGAAGGGACTTTCTGCCTGATCGGAAGTGCACGATGGAAGATCCCAATTGAGTGATGGTGACTGTTACGCCCGAGTAGTACGAGTTCTTGATGGCCGCTCGGGCTCAGAAAACCCCTCAAAGACCTTCGCCATATATGGAAGCTCCATTGTCATATCATTTAGAAACTTTGTAGGCATCGACCATTGATGCTCTCAACGAGTTTCTAGGGAATGAATTTAGCGTATACCTGATTAAGTTTCTATTCTCGATCTTGTGCCTGATGATGTGGAGTCCATTCATGATTTCTTGAATCCGGGCGTGCAGTTGAGAAGCAGTTTTTTCATCCTGCATTTTTAGATTATAAAACTTATTTAACAACAGATCGCGATGGCTCACCTTAGTGTCGAAGGTTCCTTCGTGAAGTTCTATCAGCTTATTCCAGAGTTCTTTGGCGTTGCTGAAGGGGCCGACGCGGTTAAGCTCCTCCTTTGTATGTCCGCATTGGAGAGTCTGTGTCACCTTTGCGTCAACTTCGATTCTCTTTTTGGCAGTGACATCCCATTTGTCGTAGCTCAGTACCACCCTTTGCTCATCTCTTGGAAGGTCGAATCCGGTTTGGATTATTATCCACATGACCACTTGAGTTTTCAGGTGGACTTCCATCTGGCTCTTCCAATACCCGAAGTCTTCCCTAGAGAAGAGAGGGGGCAAGCAGTATTGTAGCCCTCTTGCAAGGTCATAAGGCATAAGGATAGACAAGAGAAATCAGAACTTGCAAAAACAAAAAAACAAAAGAATGTACCAAGACTTTTGTCTTGGATTAGCAGTGTGGGATAAAAAAAAATATGCTCAAGTGGTGATTGCACCGTTCTCGAGTTAAAAAAAATACGACGAAAAAAATTCAAAAAGATGGCAAAATTGCCCCTTTTAAAAAAAAACTACGGAAAATCCGAAAAGCGCTCAAGTGGCTGTTTCACTAAAATTGAGCAGCCCCCACTCTGATACCAGTTGTAAGATCGAGATTGAGCGATAGAGAGGGGTGAATATCTCTTAACAAAACTTTGGATTTTAAAACTGAACGATGATAGAGTACATAGTGGAAACTTAAGGTTAGAGTAAGCGTCTGAATTAGAGAGAGATAGAAAGCAACGGAAAATAAAACACAGCACAATTGCCAACTCAAGTTGATTTTACTTGCTTCAGAGTCTTGACCGGCTCGTACTGTAAAGCCAACAATCCTTGATCGTTTACGTTGGGTAATACTAATAACCGCAAGAATATTACAAATTACATAACTGAAGTATGCAATAAAAGAAAAACAATTATACCAACTCTTGAAATGAAAGAAAGATCTTCGTTCGGAGAGTCGGACGACGTTTCAGCGTTTTTCGAAACTTCAGTCGCGCAACACAGAAGAAGAAACTGATTGTAGTCTTAGAATTGTTGAACTGCTGCACTCGACCCCTTTTTATAGTACTTACTCAGGCGCCTAAATGACCTCTCAGGTGCCCTCACTACAACGTACTGGGCGGAAACTTTATCTGTTGTTCAGTCAAACTTTATCCTGGCTAAGCACCTGAGTCCCTTTCAGACGCCTGAGTGTCGACGTAGATCCTCCACTCAACACTGGCCATGTAAGCCAGACTGTTGTGCCAGCTTAGCCGCCCGCTACCAGCTCTTAGGCGCCTGAGTCCCATTCAGGCGCCTCAGTCAACTGCTTTATCTTTTTAGCTACAACAAGCGTCAATTCCAAACATATAATAATAAAATATAGAATTAAGACATGTATGACTTACAATCAGTGTTGTCTTGGTCCTGACTTTCAGGTTTCACTTGAAATTCTAGGTCAGACCGACGCCTACTGCTCCCTTATCGGGGAACATGTTCTCACCTACTTCTCTCAGGAGAGTTTACCTGTTGCCACCTAGAAAGTTGGACTTTTTCTCGACCTCCGAGAACCCGGAACTCGACGACGTTCGACCTCGACCCATCTCGACTCTTGTCCGTGATCCCCGCTCGGCAAAGTCTTTTGCTCGATCCCCTTGGACCAAGTCTTTGTGCTCGGCTTCACTCGCCAAGTCTTCGTTGCCCGATCCCCGACTAGGACTTCGTGCTCAACCCTGCAGGTCAAGACTTCTTGCCTAGCTTACCTAGGACTTTCCTGCAATCTCAACAACTTTATCAATACACCATACCGCTTAACTTGAACCCTTTGCCACTTATCAAAACAAGGTTCGATCTGGTACTTCTGGCACCAACAATACATTTTTTTAAACTTCAGGCGGTGTTTCATCTACATTTGTTTGATCAAATGCATTCATTGCATCGTAAATCATTGATTGCATTGCATCAGCAGACCTATATGATGCTTCTGGAGTAATTAGGTTAGATGATGAAGCGATGGAAGGCCCAATGGGTTCAAATATATATATGACTTTCCATGATAATACCAGTTGTAATAATTTGGGACAAACCCATACCTACAGATATGTGTTTCCATTGTATCCTCAACACGAAAAGCTACATTTCTACATCTGCTCTGATTACATGGACACTTTAACTTGGTGTCATTCAAACACTCATGATGAGACTTTATAAAGTTTACAAAATCTTCAACCCTTCAAAAAATTCTTCACGGATAAATCTATTATCTAACCTACTGTACATCCGTGTCTTGTTCATGTACATTGTATTCTAATGACAATATAATATTCAATATGGATAGTCATGCAAACATGTTTATTTAGGCAATGCATACTAGGTATCTACCATATGTCAAGTATAACATAATGATCACTCTTATGTACAAGATCAGAGAATCCAATTTTGTTCTACACTAACCCATCCGCCTCTCACATGATTCAAGATCAAAGAATCAAACCAACACTTCGTCCCAAAACAGAACTAAAATTACAATCTACAATTCATGGAAGGTAGCTCCATCCACTTACTAATCAAGATTCATCTAATATGGTATCACACGGCAAATCATCTCAAGATCCAAAGAGGTAAGCTAAAAACTTAAACCAAAACAGAATCAAAACAAAGATTCATCTAATATAAATGACCGACGATGATCCTATGCCCGACTGCAAGTGGTCGCATGCGATCGCATTTGGTCGTGCACATGCAGGGGACACCAATGTAAAAAAAAAAAAAACTAACTAGCGTACCTGTGGCCAGAGGAAGATTCACCGGAGGAGGAGATCGTGAGCACACACGTTAGGAAAAAGGGCATTGGTCGAAAACATAAACCCTAATGATAGTGACAGATTTAACTTATCCGTCGCTAATATTCGAGGGTCGGCAGGTGATAGCTTGGGAAACCTTAACATTGCGATAGATAATTTTAATCCGTCGCTAATAATGACGGACTTTTTAAAGGGTCGTCGCTAAAGGCTATTTTGTTGTTGTTATTATTGTTGTGGAGTGGGTGACAAAACCGAAACACCGCCATATACTTAAATGTGCTTTTCCAAATTAAAATATTTTTTGGGGTAAATTGTAAATTGATTTTGGAATTCCAATTTAAAAGTGCAAACGTATCAAATAGAATAATATGAAAATACGAATTTATCTAATAATTTGTATACAATTTAAATATTTGTAGAACTGACTGGAACACACGAACAAATTCATTCAAATGCATCCCTAGTCTATCAGAACTGATATAGAGGAGTAAAAAAAAAAATTGTAAAAGGGACAAATGCATTTTTAGGCGGCTTAATAGACTTTGATTTAGAGATGATAATTTTCTTCGAATCTGATAGAGAATTCGACATCCGACCCAAATATAGGACGATATGAAGGATATTTTGAGACCCAATTATAATAATCGGATATAAATATTTTTGGATATGAGTATGGAGGTGAATATGATAAAATCCTACCTGATACCCAATATATATATATATATATATATATATATATATATATATAAGGATCTTACCGCGTAAACTCCGTGCAAATCTTAACTATTTCTTTGGTTTGAAAATTTTTTTGTGCTTAATACTATATCCCAAATGGGAAGACTAAACCTTAAGGGTAATCGCAAGCAAAAAAATAAAGAAAAAAAATAAAAGAAAAAAAGAAATACACTAGGTGTGCACGAGTTTGCATGGTAAGGTCCTTAACATAAAATTTCTATATATATATATATATATATATATATACCTGATTTTTATTAGAAAAGTAAAAAAAATTTTAGCCCGTTTTTCACCTTGTAAAAGGGACAAATGCATTTTTAGGCGGCTTAATAGGCTTTGATTTAGAGATGATAATTTTCTTCGAATCCGATAGAGAATTCGACATCCGACCCAAATATAGGACGATATGAAGGATATTTTGAGACCCAATTATAATAATCGGGTATGAATATTTTTGGATATGGGTATGGAGGTGAATATGATAAAATCCTACCTAATACCCAATATATATATATATATATATATATATATATATATATATATATAAGGATTTTACCGTATAAACTCCGTGCAAATCTTAACTATTTCTTTGGTTTGAAAATTTTTTTGTGCTTAATACTGTAACCCAAATGGGAAGACTAAACCCTAGGGGTAATTGCAAGAAAAAAAATAAAGAAAAAAATAAAAGAAAAAATAAAGAAAAAAAAATACACTAGGTGTGCACCAGTTTGCGCGGTAAGGTCCTTAGCATAAAATTTCTTTATATATATATATATACACCTCATTTTTATGGGTAAATTTTCCTAAACTTCCTACTTACCAAGTCAACTTTGCATGCAATCCCTACACAAATATTTCTTTGCATGCAGTCCCTGATGGGATGTTTGGTGAGTATTGTTTGAAGAAAAGTGAGTATAAAAGTTAGAAAATTGAGTATGGCAGGTTGTATCCACCACATCAATACCCATGTACTCAATTTTCACTCTTTTATACTCAAGTTTCACTCTTTTATACTCAGTTTTCACTGATGTATACTCAATTTCATCCTTTTATACTCAGTTCCATCAGGGAGTAAAAACAAAGACAAACTTGTGTGGGGAGTGAATGCAAATCTCAAAGGGCTATTGGGGAGTTTATGGCAATTTACCGCATTTTTATTAGAAAAGTAAAAAAACTTTAGCCCGTTTTTCACCTTAGAAAAAATTTTAATTTGTCTCTTTATCAAGTCATTAATACATATATAATTTTCTTTTTTCTAGGAGTGTGAGACGAGGAAGAGAATATAAGTACACTGAAAAAAATAATAATAGGATGATGGATAGGATATGAATATCTAATCTTTCGACGAATATAAGAGATGAGTATGTGAGATGAGGAAGAGAATATAAGTATACTGAAATATTTTTTTATAATAATAGGATGATGGATAAGATATAAATATTTAATCCTCCCATAGATATGAAAAATGAGTATGAAAATTCATGTACGGAGACGAGTAGAGGATTGAGATAATAAATAGGAATTAGCAGGAAGAATATAAAATCTTATCAAAGTCTACTCGTTACCCTCCCTGCTTTTATTTTACTTTTTGATAAAACAAGTCCACTCAATTAAAGAAAAAGGCTTGATTAATAGGCTCGAGTTTGAACGTAATTAATTAGTTGAGATAAAAAGAGTTCTTAATTCTTTATTCGTCTCCGCCGCGGCCACCGCATCGGCCTCGATTGCTCTCCTCCGCTTCGTCTCCCTCCGCCTCCTCCTCGCGCCGCCGCTGCCGCCGTTTATTCTTCTTCTTCTTCGACATCTTCCCTCGTTTTGGTGGAATCTCGTGGGGGAGGGGGAGAGTGTTGAATCGGTGGCGACGACTACGAGTTATTGCGGCGGGCGGCAATTAGGGTTTTGGTTTCCTCCTTTCGATGGAGGACCACCCTCAAGGGAATTCGTGGGAGATTCTAGAGGAGGGAAGCGACCTCTTGTTCGACGAAAACCTCGCCATCAGCGTCGAGGACTTGTACGCCATCCTCGACGAGGAGCCGGCGCAGCCTCCTCCGTCCGACGAACAGTCCCAGGCAAATTTCCCTTATTTTAGGGTTTCAATTATGGTCCTTTTTATTGCGTGATTTCGAAATTTCGATCATCGGCGCAGTTATAGACCGTGTCTAGTTTGTGCTGGGTTGAAGATGTTGTTGTTTGTTGGGGATTTAGGGCACAAATGTATTGAAGCAGTAAGGCTCTTTCCGGGCAAGTTATTTTTTGGAATTTCAAATCTCATGTTAGTGTTTTAAAATTACACGCATCGATCATGACTGTGTTGGCGACCGTGTTCTTGTTCTTTTAGGTTTCGGTCAGGAAGGTATGGAAGAATATACTAGCTACTTGAAATAGCCTTTGATTTATTTTTCATCTAGGAAAAGAGAGTATTGATTGTTACTTCTGGTTTGTTTGTGAAGTTAATAGATGACTGTTTTAGGAGAGGATATACTGAATTTCCCCTTCTTCCTGAAATTGCTCTGGCTTGAACTTCTTATTAAATTTATTGCTATCGTTCTAGGTTTGGTTTCATAACTTCATCTTGAATTGCAAACACTGTTCAAGGCTTAGGGAATGACATAGTTTTTTTTTGGGTTTTAAATGGACTTTTTTTTAAAAAAAATCTACTAAAAGAACCTAAGATTGAGTAAAATATTACTAAAAGAAGAGATCTCTAGAAAGTCACCATAAATCAGTCAATTTGTTCTTCCTCATGATTCTTTAAAATCGCCATGCATCCTAATTGCATGATGCTTGGCTTTTATGCAAGGTTGGAGGACTTCCTACCTAAAATTGGAAAAGTTCAATTCTACAATTTCCTTCTTTTGTTGCAACTATGCTCCAGCGTATAAATACAGATGCGAAGAAATAATTACAAACTTATTATTTTAGAGAAAATGGTACCTCCACTAAATTTAAAAATCAAAATTATAATAGATGAGAATATTAAAAAAAATCAAATTTAAATCAAGCTTGATAAACCAAGGATATCCATGCATCTCTGAAATATCAAAATCACATAATATAAATGCCAAATCAACATATTTAGAAATGAAACTTGATGGATACAGTAGAGCTCAATGATTGAATAGCATTCACTTTACAAATGAATTAAAGTTGGAATTTTAAAGTACAGATAACAATTTTAATTAAGTCTTTTGATGTTATATTCAACCATTGATCTTAATTTTTGAATCATGGCTTCTTGTTATATCCATCTTGATATCCACAAAAGAACAGAGATACTGCATGATTGCTGGAAAAGGAGAAAACAGAGGAGATGAGAGGTGGGGTTGTGGTTGATAGTTTGATATAGGAGACTATATACAAAATCTTAAATTTGATATCGTAACAAATGATCAAATAGGAGATATAGAGAGAAGATCAATGAGGAGAAAAGACATCTGTAGTTGGTAAGAGCAAGAGGCGCGATTGCAGTGGTCAATGAATGGATTTTTAGTAGGCATTGTAGTTGTCAATAGCTAAGAAATTGTTTGGTAGGACGGATTTTAGTTTGACTGGTCGAGAGATCTAGTCACAACATGCAAAGGCTAGCTACTGGAAAGTTACATTAAGAGGTTGACTTTAAAGTTGTTGAGCAATGAACTCGAGCACTGGACAAGCTTGGATGGTGATCTCAAACACACGCGAAACAAGCATTCTCGGGCTAACTGACCACCAGTGCATCTTGATCAAGAATATAGTGGCACTGTCAAGAATCTTGAACAATTGGGTATGGGCCGAGGTCTAGCAACAAATGTTTGCATGGATTATAATACATCCTTGATGACTCAATTTGCCTGGATTACTTTGAGTATTAAGTTGGATCATAATTCAGTACAATATTAATCCATTGTAAAGTTCATCTTTGCCACATCATGTTTTGTGTATAGGATAACATAATCTTAGAACGTCTCACAATATTAGTTTCCATTCTGTTGAGACATCTTATGATTTTTCTTCCTCTTTTATTCCTTTTGATGTTTTGTCTTTATATTATACTATGACGAGTAGCAAATGTTTTCCATTCTTCTCTTTTCTCTCTTATTTATTCTATTCGTTTGCCTCCACAAGTCTACAATAGTATCTGTCCTCTTGGGCAGCTTCTCTTGCTGTAGATGCACAAGATTTACTCTTTTGCAGAAGCATTAGCTTTTTCATCATTTATCTCATTTGACTGAATTAAAATCAATAGGTAAGTCTCAATTGTGGGATCACAAGGGAACAGTTGTTTGTATGCAGATTAGTCTCATATCATTTTGAATGGTTTGAATTTAAAATAGTATTTTATGAAATTCTTTAGTTGCTGTTTTTTAAAAGATACTGAAGAAGTCCACAAAAAACACAACCCATTAGAAGAGAAGCATGAAGGTACAGTAGTTGACAAGGAATAGAAAAAATTGCACCAGCATAACAAGAACAAAACATAGAAAAAAAAGAATAGATTGAAAAGAAAAATCTCTTTAATAATTTTAAATTATTAACAATTCAACATATCCTTTGTTTATACACTTTGCTACAAATCTATTGATATCCTACTTGGTAATGGCGCCATGCAATCTACATGCAGTATGTTATTTGTGTTTAAGCTAATTGTGATATGATTCATTTTGCTAAGAAATCTTAGATAACATTATTTATACCCTTCCAGACATTAGCTAATTATAAGTTTGATGCCCTTTTGACAAATGATTAACAGATGCCATGGTTGTCCAAATATTGAATGAATATTCTGAAGGATCTCAAACTTTAATTTGCTGAACAATGTACTGAAGCAAACATAATTTATCTTGTCTACAGTTCTGTAATTTTGATGTTAGATTCAACCTAGACAGAACTAATTGAACTTGGATTGACTCAAGATCAACTGAACCAAACTGCAATAAGTTTGAAATTCTGTAGCCATCTTGAGACATCAGTTTGTTGTCTTTACCAATAAGTATATTTACTTATACCATACTAGATGTTATAATTTTACAAATTTGATATCCTAAATGATCATCAGTTTCCATGATTGTACTATTGAATAAATATTATGAACTATCTCAAACTTTAAGTAGCTGAAAGAATGTGTCAAAGCGAGTCAGAATTTGATTTTTATCATACCTCTCTTAAGTTGATCTTACATTCAACCTCCATGGAACTAACTGGACTTGGATTGGCCAAGATCAACTGAGCCAAACTGCAATAAGTGTAAAGTTCTATAGCCATCTTAAAATCTCAGTTATAGACCATAGTTACCATAGGTGTATTTATTTATATAAAATTAGATCTTGTCAGTAACACATGATCTGAATAGTGTTGAGCTTTTCTTGAGTTTAAAATAGTTGAAAACTCTACTTGCATGATGCTATCCTATGTGATGGTTATTATTCGTTTTAATATTGATGAATGCTAATTCACTGGAGATGTGATATGCAGATTACAGACGAAGGTTTTCACCAAGGCAAATTACATGGATACCCTGTAGATGCTGAATTTTCTGCTAAACCTTATATTTTTGGTATGGCTTATTAGTGTATTGGTGCAATTTGGATCTTTATATAATTGTACGTGTTTAGTTATATGATATACTCCATGCATGAATATTGTTTTCTTTTCTTTCTTCATATTGAAGGGGAGCCTTGGCGCAACGGTAAAGTTGCTGCCGTGTGACCTTGAGGTCACAGGTTTGAGTCTCGAAAATAGTCTCTTGCAAAGCAGGGTAAGACTGTGTACGATATATCCTTCCCCGTGCAACAAACTATTTTTTTTTCTTTTTCTTTCTTTATACTATTGTGTCATTGTGGATAGGTTCAACAGAATATAAGGAATGCAGTGGGAAAGTTGGTTCTCAATGGAGTAAGTCAGATAGAATTGGTGCCTTAGACTGCCAAAAAGAGGTTAACGTAGGATTTTCCTTAGGTTCAAAAGAAAATTATAACTGTAATTTTCCTAGGAGTGATGATATAAGACATGCCTCAGAGCATGCTGAATCTAAGCAGGCACTTGATTGCCCTTCAAGTTGGTTTTCACCTTCAAATCAAGAATATGATTTTAGTACAAGAAAGAATTTAGTTGGGAGCTCCTGCAATAGTCTGATGGTCAGAGACCTCCACAACCAGCAGTTGCAACATGCACCGGGCTATAATTTTGATAATATTGACAAAACCAACCTCATTATGTCACATTATGTAGAATCCAGTCATGATTTGTTCTTGGACAGTGGCCAAAAGGTCTTCGAGCATACTAGAAGCCATGATTATGAACATTGTGCAGACGGTATGTTGTATTCATCCATTGCAAAGTTAACCGGGATTTTAAGTGTAACGATGCTAATACTAGAAACAATTATCTCTAATAGTATTTCTATCTCATGCTTACAGATTCACACACTGTGCTGACTGATTTGTCTGGTCTAACTGACGCTGAGAGAAATAATGAAAGAAGATCCATTCAGAGAGTTTCTCTATTTCACGATCCTTTTTCATATACTGATCCTAGTTTAACTTGCCAAAATTTGTATGATTCCAAGCCCACGTTGAATGCTACTGAGGCATCAGGCGTCATGTATAATGCTTTTGGAAGCAGCTATGCTTGCAGAGATTCACATACTGATGGTGCTATGAACACATTGCATGGCCAATTCTCTCATCCAGTTTTTTCACATCAGAAGGAAGATATAGTTAAGCATGAAAATGAGGATCAACTACATCCATCTCAGAGTTTATGCAGAGGCAGTGAAGTGGAGTTGGACACGACAGCGGAATCCGGATCCTTACTGCAAGACTTCCTAATGTCAGATACTGTTCGACCACTGCTAGATGCCTGTGCAGGGCAGAACCATTCTGATGATCTTAGTCTTGAGAGTGAATCTAGTATAGATTCTTCTTCTTATGGCAGCCGCAAGAGAGACCCTCCAAGTAGAAATTCTTCCTGTAGTGATACTGAATTATTTGTGATGAATGAGTCTGAAAATTTGTTCTCTGATTCTTTGACTAACTGGCCGAATAAGAAGCAAAATATATCATTGATGATAGGAAGAGATGATCAGGCACAAATATCTCATTACCGCCAGAATAACCTTAAGCACCATGACAATGGTGACATGTGCTACATGAGTAGTCTTAAGCATAATGATAATGATGCTGACACATGCATCCTTGATGATATTAGAAACTCTACCAACCCACCACCACCACACCCATTTTATACAAGTTATCCTACAGTAGTAGATCAATCTGGATTTACAGAGACATATTTGCCTAGGTTTGGAGGGATGAGGCAAAAGGATGAAAGATCCAATATCCAACTAGCTCTGCAGGTTAGTGATTTCTTAATTGATAATTAATTTGATATCTACACACACACACAACTATTTCCAACACACACAGACACACACAACTATTTCCCTAACTGATAACTTCCAACGTGAGGGCCTTAGTGGAGTTAAACATACGGTGTTATTACTATTTAAAAATTAGCTTTGAATTTCCTGTTTTCTTCTTATCAATTTTTGCTCCTTTATTTACTATTACACTTATGATCTAGATAGCAACTGTCAGATTAAGATAATGGGTAGTTGGCCATCAATTCGTACATTTCTTTCAATCTCTCTTATAGGTGCATCTCTCATGATCCTAGTTTATCCTATCATTGTTAAAAATTCATTTAATGTTGGTTGGCACAGAAAAAAAGATGCAGTTCTGAAGTTTAATTGACATGCATTTCACAGAATGCTCTAACACACTAAATGTGCATTCAACTTTTTTCGCTTGTTTTCTTATGTGTGTGCGCTATGCTATGCTTTGTTCCTCAGTCTAGTTGAGACACAAGCTATGGTGAGCACATTTGAATATCAGTGGACCCAGGTTTTTTGTTGTGAATCGATTATATATTCATATATATTAATAATGTTGCCAATTTACTTCAAATTTATTTATTTTGCCAACTTAGGGTCTCGCAATTTTATTTTGTTGATACAGAAGACATAATGCTCTTTTGACTGGCCGATTCCTCTCTGATTTTCTCTGCTAAGATCAGTCCTTTAACAAATTATTTACCATAACTTTATGACAATTGAATCACATTCCATATATGTTATATTTATTTAAAAGTAACTACTACTTATATGAATCCTTGCTGTGGTGGTTTTATTCCATCTATTTTCATGTGCCTTTTTGACAGTCTGTAACTGAGGCTGTTCTGCACCTGAGTCAAAATTGTGTCAATAAAGTTATGGCGCTGAGTCGTAACATGATATGGAGTCAGATTTGTTTTCATAGCATATGTCTTGCCTATTTAATTTCACCAATAAGCATGCAGTATTTTGGTATTCCCGGCTATTCTCATTTTTTTTCTTGACATGTCTCCACTTTTTCCTTCTAGATGCTGGAACTGTAGTCTCTTTTTATTTTCACTTCTTCGTTTTTTTCATCTTTGCATGATTTTGGTCTCTACTAGTATCTTCAGTTCTAGGGAGAGCTAAAAAAATTATTTTCTTTATAGATAAACTATTGTGCCATCCAGGCCTCTTGTCAGTGCTACCTTTCTTTTTTCTAAGTTGCTCTTCCAATATGGTAGAACAAGATATACATAGATCAATCTATGCACTAGTTGGAGGGAATATGTAGTTAAGCTCCACGTGATATATTGTATATAGCCCTATAATTTTTGATGTAGTTATGCTCATTGAATACCATACAACTGCTATACTATTTCTAACTTTATATATGCTATAATTGATGTTAGCTATGTGCAGGCGCAGGATCTTTCTCAGCCCAAGTCTGAGGCTTGTCCACCTGAGGGAGTGTTGGCAGTTTCTTTGCTGAGACATCAGGTTCAACTTAATCTGTCCCTTTTTTAAGCCCATTTATCTAATACATCTCATTTGGTATTTCGATAAATATTTTGTTATTGCTGAACTAAAAGGAAAATATCTTGTTTTACAGCGTATAGCTTTACATTGGATGGTACAAAAGGAAACTTCAAGCCCACATTGTTGTGGTGGCATACTTGCTGATGATCAGGTTTGTGCAGTCTATTACCTGCTAATATCTTCAACAATGGTTGATAATCTCATGCATGTCTTTGTTCCAGGGACTTGGTAAAACAGTATCTACAATTGCACTAATTCTGATGGAGAGATCTCCATCTCCTCAACCATTTCCTTCTGCAGGAAATCAAGATAAAATTGAACCTCTAAACCTGGATGATGATGAGGAAGATGGCATTTCTAAGATTAATGAAGCAAAGCAGCTCCGGATTTGCAGTTCCTCAATGGCCAGTGTATCGAAGAGAAGGGGGATCAGGAGATTATGCCTGTAAAGAGTAGCCTTGCAGCAGGAACATTAGTTGTTTCCCCTACAAGTGTTCTCCGGCAATGGGCTGAGGAATTGAAAACTAAAGTTGCATGCAGCGCTAATTTGTCAGTTTTGGTTTATCATGGAAGTAATAGAACGAAAGACGCCCACGAACTTGCAAAATATGATGTTGTTCTTACTACATATGCTATTGTAAGCATGGAAGTTCCTAAGCAGCCACATGCTGATAAAGACGATGTGAGAAGAAATTATGATGGTCACATGGAATGTATGGTTGATAAGAAAGGAAAGGAGACTTTGAGTGCCTCAAGAAAGAATGTGAAAGATGGGAATGTCGAATCAGCTACTCGACCTCTTGCAAGAGTTAGTTGGTTTAGAGTAATTCTGGATGAAGCTCAAAGCATCAAGAATCATAGGACTCAAGTTGCAAGGGCATGTTGGGGTCTGCGAGCTAAGAGAAGGTGGTGCTTGTCTGGTACTCCCATACAGAATGCAGTTGATGACCTTTATAGTTATTTCAGATTTCTCCGTTATGATCCATTAGATGCTTACAAATCTTTTTGTTCCATGATAAAGAATCCAATTAGTCGTAATCCATCAAAAGGCTATGAAATACTGCAATTGATTTTGAAGACTATAATGTTACGTCGCACTAAAGGTGAAGTTCTTGTCTTGCTAATTCAACTGTTTAAAATTCACATTACAAGATATGGCATCTTCTCTAACACATAGGTTATGGGTTATTAAGATTTCAGAATTGCTAACTGTATATTATTTAACAAATTCATCAGTTTAATCCATCTCTTTCTGTTTCTGATTATTGTGCTTTATTATGATTTCCCTTTTACTTTACATTTCATCTTTTTTCCTGAGCAAGTGTAAGTGGTGATCGCTCTTTCTGTCGGATATTTTTACTCCCCTAAGGTGGTGAGCATGTGTTCTTTCTGTAAATCTTTATGGTGGCTTTTTGCCAACTAATTAAACTGCATCATTTTTAGAACTGAACGTTCACAATTATGGCCTTAGCCTCTTATTATTCTTTACCACTCATCTGTCATAAATATACCCAAGAATATGGATGACGTGTTTTAACAAATTCTTTTTTCAAACTAGATGTTTCTCTAGATGCTCACCAAATTTTTGTATGTAATGTTTTTCTTTTTTCTCAAGTTTTCTCTTTGCATTATGGATCATTTTCTGGTTAGCTAGCCTTTTCAGGTTATTTAGAAGTAGATATTTTTCAGGGCATATTTGATTTCTTTCGTGGACAATCTTTTTTCTAACAATGATGCTCAATTTCTACTTGGATACTAAAATCATTTTGAATTTCTTTTCAGGAACTATGCTTGATGGTGAGCCTATCATTACTTTGCCACCTAAGACTATTACTTTGAAGAAGGTGGATTTCTCCGAGGAAGAACGAGCTTTCTACACGCGTTTAGAATCTGAGTCAAGAGAACAATTTAAGGTTGATACACTTGCATTTCTGAATGTTTTTAGATATTTCTTTAATTTTGCATCATTGAACAAATTAAAGTTATTTTTATGGATCTTTATTCCTAGATATTAACTTTTGTTCTGGTTGAATTTCCAGTGTAGAATAAGTAAAATTGAGAAACCGTAAACTCCATGATATGTTTTATAATATTTGAATGTTCATTTTAGATGATATATGTATGGGATCAATCCGCTTCTGATATGTTTTTGAAACCATATTTTCTTTTAGATTTTACATTTACATTTTACATTTTGTACAATTGCATGTTGAGTATCAATTTTTGTTGGTTGTATTAGGTATATGCAAATGAAGGAACTGTCAAACAAAACTATGTGAATATTTTGCTGATGCTCTTGAGGCTTAGGCAAGCTTGTGATCATCGTTTTCTGGTAAATGGGTATGGTTCCAATTCTGTGGAGAGATCTTCCATAGAAATAGCGAGTAAGCTCCCCGAAGAAAAACAGAAGGGTCTCTTGAGCCGTTTGGAAGCATGCTTTGCTATTTGTACAATATGCAATGTAAGTGACTTATTGCATGTGATTAGTCAACTGTCATGATAACTGTTTGGTTATTAATCTTCGTTAAACTGTATACCTTTGTGTTTTTTTCTTACTACTAACCCCAGCCAAATTTTCTTATTTTAGTTAGTGAAAAGCAATGGCATAGGACGATCCATATAATTGATCTCATTTAGTGGGATAAAGGC
Organism: Boesenbergia rotunda; assembly: GCA_024364735.1. Lineage (NCBI taxonomy): Eukaryota > Viridiplantae > Streptophyta > Magnoliopsida > Zingiberales > Zingiberaceae > Boesenbergia > Boesenbergia rotunda. The sequence goes on along the minus strand of JAGFNQ010003043.1, from coordinate 87,982 downwards.
TTGGTTGTTATTATTAATGGTTAGTGAAAATTTAACTCTTCTACAGACAGATGAAAAAGATCTTAAAGTCTATTGCCCCTCCATAATTTTACAATATTTTAGGATTTATGTAAAATATTTCACTATAAAAACATAAGAAAGTGTTGGAACAAGATTTCATGGTATTCTCTAGTACTAAACAAAAGAAAGGAATTTTATTAATATTACATCATAAGTAGCACTCCTGAATGAAATATTTATTAGTTATGTTGGACAAAATTTGTTAATACAAGTCTCAAAATTGGGGAGTTATATTGTCTCATCAAACCACTAATTGTTGTATGAGTTGTTTTTTTTAAAGACTAACCAAATATTTTTATCATGTTTTCAGTTGAGATTTTTGTAGGCTTCCTTCTGCTCTAATGTGATCATAGTCAAACCACCTTGTCTTTTGACATTCATTTTTTTTTATCTTAGCACCTTACACCTAGGTGATTCATACAAAATTACATGACTCCCACAATGTGTTATCTGAAAGTTCCTGATACCCATCTCCATTTCTTGCATTTCTCGGTTATCCTTACTATAACATTTTAACCATGGTGAGACTGATGTGATTGTATTCCCAATATGTTTCATATTTTGATTTTTTATTCTACTTTTTGTTGTTTAAGGATACAAAATTTTGTTGCAAATGGAAAATTTTCTGAGGCTTTGATTAAGATTAATGACATTTATAGGATCCACCTGAAGATGCAGTTGTTACAATGTGTGGACATGTTTTCTGCAATCAGTGTATCCGTGAGCGTTTTAATGGTGACGATAATATCTGCCCATCAGCTGATTGCAAAGTTAGGTTAACTGCTGCTTCAGTATTTTCTAGAAGTACAATTGCAAGCTCCATATGTGGCATGCCTGTTGAGGTCTGCCACTCCACTGGCTGTAGTTCTGACATCTCAGATGCAACCACATCCAATGCATGCTCTTATTCTTCTAAAGTAAAAGCAGCTCTCGATATTTTGCAATCACTGCCCAGGTCTCAATGTTATCTTCCTGATTGTAACTCTTCCAAACCTAAGGAGGAAGGTGATGACTGTCTGCAAAATGGGGTCAATACAGTTTCACAGCGATGCTTTGTGACTACAAGCGAAGGAAAAAATCTGAAACCAAATTGTCAGCATTCAGAAAAGGCCCTTGTTTTCTCACAGTGGACAAGGATGCTTGATTTACTGGAAGTTCCTTTGCGAGAAAATTGTATACAGTATAGGAGACTTGATGGTACAATGTCTGTTGCAGCTAGGGATAAAGCAATCAAGGATTTCAACAATCTTCCAGAGGTCTGTAAGTGAATCTTCATGCTTCAATATTCTGTTTATTTAGCCAAGCCTATTCTTTCTTGTTTAGTGTGTTTCATCTAAAGAAATTATCATTCTTACAGGTTAATGTGATGATCATGTCTCTGAAGGCAGCAAGTCTTGGTCTAAATCTGGTGGTAGCTTGCCATGTTCTTCTTCTGGATTTGTGGTGGAACCCTACTACTGAGGACCAGGCTATTGATAGAGCACACAGAATCGGCCAGAGGCGTCCTGTAACTGTTTCACGGTTAACTGTGAAAGACACAGTGGAAGATCGCATTTTGGCTTTACAGGTACCATGCCTACTGTTTACTTTAATGCCTTTTGGTGCACGTTTTCTTTTTCCAAAGTGTTCGTGTTTGCCTGCATCTTTCCAAGGATTTTGTATCTTTACTGTCTGCAACCTGAAATCACATATGGTAGAGTGTAAGTGCTGAATTAATAATATGCATGCTTTGATAATTGATGTTAAAAAGTTGATCCCATCGGCTTCTAGAGGTTAGTTTGTCAGTAGAAACCTTTATTCTGTGGGTCAGTGGCCACCACTTGTAAGTGCAATTACTAATAAGAGCTTTGCAATGTCAGATTCTGTGCTTGGCCCATCTCCTGATTGTTTTAATGCCATATAGGTCTTTAGTTAATAGCAGATTAATCTTTTAGTTTCAGGTTATATGATGCATAGATAAAGAAAATATTGATTTGCATAAGAAATCCATATCTTTCAAAGTTATCGATGAGGTCTTTGGATAATAGTAGATTTTTTTTTATATAGTTTCAGGCTATATGACTTGAATAGATTAAGGAAATATCAAATTGCATAAGAAGTACAATCTTTTGAACTAATCAAATAATCTAAAAGATCCTATATGTTTTCGATTATTAGATGGTGATTCAAGTTTTTTTTTTTTTTTTTGCCCTTGGCTCTTGAAATAAGACCACCCAAATTTCATGACCCTTTCTGTTTCCCGCCACTTTATTTCCTTTCTACTCATTTATGCTCCATTTACTTGGATGGACATTTAAGATGAGGGAAAATTACATACGCAGCCCATTTAATACATCTTTTGTGTTACTTTCCTTCCTCACTTTCCTATTCCGCCAAGTAATCAGACCCTTATTGTTAGCATTTTCAAATGGATCAAACTCTTAATTAGTGTGAGAAGTGTTAGGAAACTGGATAGACTTTAATGCATGTAGGGGATACATTCAAGTAGTTTCGACTGTCAAACCATGGGATCGAGAAACAAGGTATATTTTACAATGATTCTCTTAGTCACAATGACCAATTATATTGTCTAACATTTGATTATCAAATAATTATGCTCGTGATCATAAATCTTAGTGGTGGGTAGGTGATCATCATGGAAGAATGCATATCCAATTCATTGTGCTGATCTCTTTTGCTTGTCCACAGGAAAAGAAGAGGGAGATGGTCGCTTCTGCATTCGGGGAAGATGACTCAGGTTCTCGCCAAACTCGCCTGACAGTGGAAGACTTGAACTATCTCTTCATGGTGTAGTTCGCAGCTCCTCTTGGCACAATTTTGGATACAGGCTCACCTCAATACCTTCCAAGAGTCGATCCTTCACCTTTTCTTGGTACCAAGTACTAACCAGCTTCTTGTGAATAGCGAATTTAGAGATTGCACAGTTTCTTGTTACTTGGTCTTCAAGCATAGCTTTTCTTACAATTATAGGCGATCCTATTTTTATAGGAGAAAAATGATAGAGAAGATGTGAAATTTTATTGATTTCACCATTGACATCATTTGTAAATCGTCAGTGGCTTTAGATATGTGAAATCATTTGATGTTAAAATGGGTCCCTATCTCTCTCTTGTCTACAACTTCATTTGTTAGACATTTTTTAATAGAGGGATTAGAATTCAATTCCCTCAAGGGATTTGGGTATTTGCCCAATAATGTAACACTAATTAGTCACTAGCATTAAAAGATATCGCTCAGTACACTTTCTTTGAAGAAAAGGTAATTTCTCAATTTTATTGATCTAATTTGGAATTAAATCACTGTCCTTTCTTTCTTTTCTGTTGGAGACTATATATATATATCTATTGGAGAATAAACACTTTAGAAGTTCTGCAGAAGGAAATCGAAACACGCAAGACTCCCTTGTCTACTTCATCAGATAAATTTAAAATATAGTTTATGTATATTTAGAAGTTGATTTTTAAACATTCATTCCTGTTGACATTTAAATTTTGATCTTTTTGTTTTTTTTTTCATGGGGTGTTTTACTGCATTACTTCACTCGTGGGGTGCTTGAAATCTTTCCTTATTTCCTACAAAGTGGACCAGAGAGAAAGAAAGAAAATTGTTTTCTTACTCCGAATATTTGTGTCAGGAATAACAAAATAAAAAACGTCTAATTTTCTACCAGACCACAAGTGGCCTGAAGAATTGGAAAGCCATAGAAAAAAATAAACTGATCTTTCTCTCCGGTCTACATGGGGGATCAGGAATAAGCTAAATGAGACATACAACATATAGTTTTATAAATATCAAAAATGATCTTCATGGATGGATTGATGATTAATACGTGGATATTATCAGCATGAGATTTAAGGGTCAAAACTTGATAAAGTCAATATGTCCGCTCTCTCCATGTACTAGTTATAGCACCGGATTAGTAGTCTCTGTGATTTATCTTTTTTGTATTGGTCCTGAGACGGGTTGACGGAGACGCTGAGGCGTGCGAATCATTAGGGGTGTCAAAAATCAACACGACCCGACGACCCAACCCGAATCGACCGAAAAAAATCGGGTTCGGGTTGAAAATTTTCGGTCGGGTTTGGGTTCGGGTCGGGTTCGGGTTGAAAATTTCGGGTTCGGGTCGGGTTTGGGTTCGGGTCGGGTTCGGGTTGAAAATTTTCGGGTCGGGTTCGGGTTGACCCGAATTTAATATTTTGTAGATTTTTTGGGATTAAATCAAATTTTATTTTGAAAATTAAGATATTTTTATATATATTAATATCAATATAGTATGATCATGATGAAGTATTGAGATAAAAGTGAAGAATTATAGGGAAAATGACAAAAAAATGTTTTGAATTGGTTTTTTCGGGTTATTCGGGTCGGGTCGGGTTGGTCGGGTTCGGGTTCGGGTTTGGGGGTTTCGGGTCGGGTTCAGGTTGGGTGTTAAAAAAAAAATTTCCCCAATCCGATCCGAATCCGACCCGATCCATCCGAATTGACACCCCTACGAATCATCTTTTGCCAACATAAATATCAAAAATGGATGAAAGGGAAGAGACAATTCCGAAAATATTGAAAAAACTAGTTTTATAAATATTATTTTTATTGGAAGTGATTTGAAAACGGAAAAAAAATTATTGCGCTGGTTTCAATTGTTTTTGATAGTTTCTAAATTATGCGAAGGAAGATAAAAAACGGTTTCGATTTATAATTGACTGTTGGATAATTAAGGAATGAGTAAAATTTTATTTTGAGAGCATGTGTTATGTTTATTGGAAATTGATCGTTATTCTATTATAATAAATTTGTTATTTTTTAATCAACTGGACAGGTGGGGCAGATTTGATGTGATTCCAAGTTTTTTTTTAAAAAATGGATAGTTTTGTCCCATCATTTCGAATCAAAATCAAATTACTCCTAAAAACTTTTTCTAATATATCTATGTCTTTAGATTTAATAATGAAAATTGATATACGTAAAATTTTGAATTTATAAAGGCTAATAATTTATTATAAGACTAAGAATAATAATACTCATTAATCAGCATCATTAATAAATTTTTAAATTTCAAAAAATATTAAATGTTTGAATTTTCCGAATTGTATATCGAATCACTTAAATTAAAACTAATGTATTCCTAAAAAATCTTTAATGCATCCCTGTCCTTAAATTTGAATTTGAAAACAATTTGAACAATAACTTTTGAAAATGCATTGTGAATAGAGTTAAATAAGGGTGCAAGTGGTATGTTCTTAACTAAGTTAATAAAGAGGAGACTCCTAGCTACCCAGCCGGCTGATGCTTTTGCTCATTCTCTTAGTCGGGCCTACTAGATGCTCTTGTTTATGATCGGATCTCTGTGCAGCATCCTTGCCGTGCCATCGGCAGCGCCGATGAGTCGTCGATGACGATCGAACCAATAATTTTTATCTCGTTCCGAATAGATGATTCGGAGACGGTGACCGTCGAATCGTCGCTTGTGATGTTCCTATTCGCCATCGTCCGAGACGTTGTGCGGATTTGACGGGTTCCGTTTCGGATATCTTTTCGGACGGATCTTATTAGTGGTTCGATCGTCGGACGGTCGCGGCGCCGGCGACTGGCCGGGCGGGTGTGGCCGAGGATCGGACTCCTTGTTTATCGCCTCTCGGTTGAGCCGTCCAAACAGTCTTACTCCTTTCAGCCGAGTCAATCTGACGCTTTTGCTCATCTCCTCTTGGTTGAGCTGACCTGACTCTCTTGCTCCTTTTGACCTGACCTGACCTGATCCGACCTGATCCGACTTGATGCTCTTGCTCATCTCCTCTTGGCCAAACCGATCCTCTTGGCTCTACTGATCTGATACCTCTCCGCTTATCCTACCAATCCCTTTGACCCAACTATCCCAGCAAGTCAATAATACGTATATGGACAACATATGGACTGACATAACACGTGGGACTACGTGAGTCATCATAGCATGTGAAATAACATGGTGTGACCCCACACTATCTTTTGTAGTATACGACGTGGACAACATGATCTTTTGATATAACGATGTGACACTTTTCCTATCGAGATATAATGTTCCGTCAACCAAAACCCAAAGGAAAGAGAAATCATTCGATTCATTCAGCGGTGCTATAAACAGAGTTAGTTCCCGTGTCCAAAGGGTATGCGCATATGAGAAGCCTCAATTTACTATTGCTCTTCTTGGATGTTCACTCTTTCCCACTCTTCCATTGAAGATTTAACTTGAGGGTCGGAATAGTTGAGTCAGGACACTCTATCTCCATTTTACTTAAGCATTGTAGGTGTCCGGACAACACGACTTTATACTACGTTCTACGACTTTATCGATGCACAAGGTAGTTATCCAATGGCTCACTCGTCGACGGTCTAAATTGGAACACGCACATAATTTTGATATTATAAAAATTAGAATTGTAAAATAAGAAATCTCAAAAAATGCCATCTTATAATTACTCTTCCGTCTACGTGTCGTGTCAGGAAAAAGCTAAATTAGACGTTGTGCTACGATATATTTTTACAGGAATTTTTTTTCCAAATGGGACGCGAACCTGAAACACTAAGTTTCTGGATTGTCCGCCGCAGAGCTTCCGATTTACCTTGATAGCCGATGAAAAATTTCTATGAAATCGAATCGATCGCCCGAGGTTCTTATCCTGCCTCATTAATCATTTCAAGAAGCTAAATTAGACAAACAAAATCTAGTTTTATAAATACCAAAAACGGACGAAACAGAAGAGGCAACACTGAAAAATGCTGAGAAATAATTCTGCACAGTTTACCCATTTAATTATTCGTTTCATTCTTATTTTCTTTTTAAATGGCAACTCTGCTCCAAGATCGCGTTCAATCATACTTCGTTTTCAATAGTAGAAGATTATCCCGTGACAACTCGCCTAAATCGCCCTCCCTTTCCTTCCTTCCGCCGGGGCTCCGGTATAAAGAATAAAGATCGCAGTTCGGCCCCTCTCGCGATCGTCCCCGGCGGCGTTACTTCAAAGTCCCACCTTCCTCGATCGAGACGCTGCGATTTGTCTCTTTCCTCGCAGCTCGATTTGGGCCACTCCGTCAGCGACGGTTCAGATCGAGGATGATTCTTGTGGCCACCCGTCCGTCGTACAATTTGCTACAATAATTACGTCGTCTTCTTCCCTCTGTTCCACTATAAATAAGCATTGATTTCGTGGGCTTCCCTGTTGCTTGCTCCTTCCTTCCTTCCTTTCCCTTTTCGTTCATGGCCGGCGGCGACGCGTGGCGGCTTTCGCGCGGAGGACGCCGACGGCGCGGCCATCCTGGGCTGGTTCGAGGAGGTGGCGGAGAACGCCGGCGCGGTGCAGGCGGAGACGCTGCGCCGCATCCTGGAGGCCAATCTCGGGACGGAGTACCTGCGGCGGTGGCTCGGCGGCGCGGCTGCCGGCGTCGCCGGGATGGGCGCCGCCGACCTCGAGGCGCTTTTCGCCTCCGCTGTTCCGCTGGCTTCGCACGCGGACTTCGAGCCGTACATCCGACGAATCGCCGGCGGCGACACCTCCCCAGTGCTCACGGCCGACCCCATCACCATGCTCTCGCTCAGGTGATTCCATAACCCTAAATCCCTTACTCCTTCCATAAAGAAAACTTTTAACGAAAATGATAGACACTGAAAATTTTTAACATGAAATTCAATGTGAATGACGTGGCACTCCAATTGCAGCGATCCTTGATGGGTTTACCGTATCCCCCAGATTATAATTTTGTTCGGGGCGGCGGCCGTCGGTGTCCAAACAACAATCGAAAATGTACAAAAAAAATACTATATCATTTACATTGAATTTCACGCTATAATTTTTCACATTCTATTATAGCTCAACTTTTAAATCGTGTGGTCTGATTAGGAAGAGAGAGGAAGGTGTAAGTAATGGAAGTAATTTTTATCTTTATTTTAAAAGAAGATGAGGGGATGGAGGAGAAACTTTTACTTTTTTTATTCCTCAAATGAACTATTTATTTTTATGAATGTATCTACCCTTTCTTTATTCCTCAAATGATCTTTTTTACGAAGTTATCTTCCCTTTCTCTTTTCCTTCGGTCTCATTCTATTAATGAACCTCTCTTCATCCCATCCAAATAGAAGTAAATCGTCCTTACGGGGATCCGGAGTGGTTAATATATGGGGGTGTTGTCTAAGAGATCCTGGGTTCGAGTCGCTTAAGGCGCACTGAATTTAAACTCTGGACGTTTGGTGTATCAATTCTCAGCCCAACTGTGTATTACTTACTTCGAGGACCGTGATTTTTCTCCTTCATGATGACCTTGGGACGGGTACGACAGGGGCGCTGGGACGAACGATTTCGCCATTTATCAAACAAATGTAAATCAATCTCAAACCCTAAAACTGATCATCTCTCAAAGATTTTGCATTCACCGCTCCCAAAAAAAATCAGTCTTTCTCTCTTTTCTATTTCATGATCGGAAAAGATGATTCCCTCGTTCAGCGCCTGTCAATCTGTCGCAATCCGAATTTAAATTTTCAATTATATATATTTAAGATTCTGTAAGCTTGAAGATTTGTCAGCGACGTTAACGAACCATTTTTGATCATTTGCAGCTCAGGAACTACCGACGGCCGGCCAAAGTACGTGCCCTACACACGCTTCAGCTCTCAATCTACTCTCCAGGTCTTCAGATTGGCAGCTGCTCACATATCCAGGTGTCCTTGATCTTAACTGGCAGATCGAATTTTGAAGTAATTGTTGTAGTTTTTTTTTAAAAAAATATTTTTTGTAGGATTTTCCCGACCAAGTCCGGCGGTAGAATCTTGGAGTTCATCTACAGCAGCAAGCAATTTCGTACGCCGGGCGGCGGCATCCTCGCCGGAACGGCGACGAGCCACTACTTCGCGAGCGAGGAGTTCCGGACAAAGCAGAGAAGCACCAAATGCTTCTCCTGCAGCCCCTACGAAGTGATCGCCGGCGGCGACTACCAGCAGTCCGCCTACTGTCACCTCCTCCTGGGCCTTCTCCTCCGCCACGACGTCGAGTGCGTCGGCTCCACCTTCGCCTACTGCATCGTGCAGGCCTTTGCCGCCTTTGAAGCCAAGTGGGAGGACCTCTGCTCCGACATCGAACAGGGGAAGCTAAGCGCCGAGATCACCTCGCCGGAGATGAGGAAGGCCGTCGCGAAGCATCTCCGGCGGCCGGAGCCGGTTCTCGCGTCGGAAATTAAGAAGAAATGCGAGAAGTTGAAGGAATTGGACTGGTTCGGATTGATCCCGGAGCTGTGGCCCAACACCAAGTACCTCTACGCCATCATGACCGGCTCGATGATTCCGTACACGAAGAAGCTGAGGCACTACGCCGGCGGCGAGGCGGTGCCGCTGGTCTCCGCCTCCTACGGCTCCACTGAGAGCTGGATCGGAGCGAACTTGGAGCCGGAGAATCCGCCGGAAAAAGTGACCTTTACGGTGATCCCCACCTTCGCATACTTCGAGTTCATTCCCCTGCTCGATGAAGGGGATAACCAACCGGTGCCGCTCGCCGGCGTGGTGGTGGGGCGGAAGTACGAGGTCGTCCTCACCACCTTCACCGGACTCTACCGTTACCGACTGGGGGATGTGGTGGAGGTCACCGGATTCTACAAGCGCGCGCCGCGGCTGGCGTTCGTCTACCGGAAAAATCTCATCTTGACGGTTAACATCGACAAGAACACGGAGCGGGACTTACAGCAGGCGGTGGAGACGGCGGCGGGGTTGCTGTCGGAGACTGGGGCGGAGCTGGCGGACTTCACGAGCCACGCCGACGTCGTCGCCGCGGGGGAGTGCACCGGGCACTACGTGGTCTACTGGGAGCTGAAGGGGAGGCGGCGGAGGGGGTGTTGAAGGAGTGCTGCGCCGCCATGGACGCCGCCTTCGCGGACCAGGGGTACGTGGTGTCGAGACGGACGGGGTCCATCGGCCCGCTGGAGCTCAGGGTCGTGGCCGCCGGGACGTTCCGGGAGATAATGGAGCACTACGTCGGTAACGGCGCGGCGGTTAGCCAGTTCAAGACGCCGAGGTGCACCACCAACGAGGCGGTGCTTCGAATCCTCGATGGAGGAACCATTAAGCGATTCTGGAGCACTGCCTACGCCTGAATCTATTTAGAAAGATCGTATCTTGAATTCTTGCCAATCGAAGATTTGATCATTGCAATTTTGTTTTTATTAATTCGTAAAGTTTTTATATTAATTTATCTATTAGATAAATTTAAAATATAATTTATAAATATTTATAAATTTGATTATCTTATTGTTTTTAAAAGTATTTTTACCACTATGTTTATCAAACTTTGTTTTTTTATAATATTTCTTAGGCATACAAGATTCATAAAGTAACTGTCCTTTGTTTATAATATATTTTCTTTAGTGATCCCAAAAAATCTTATTATTAAAGACTATAACTCATAATTGATTTAGTACAATTTAAAATTAAATTATATTAATATTTTTTTCCATTTTACACCTAAAAAATTTAAAAATTTATTAATAAATTCTAAAATTTTAGAAAATAAAATAATAAATTATGAAAATACATATTTATAAGATAAATTTATAATTATAAATTTTAAAAATAAAAATTTTAATTTTAATTCAAAATTAAAATTTTAAAAAATAAAAAGATAAATTGAAATTATATTTTAAAATTTTTAAAATTAAAATTTTAAATTTTAACATAAATAAATTCTTATCTTAATAAAATTTACGTATATACAATTGCTAGTTACATCTAAATATCAAACATAATCTAAATAGAAAAGTTAACAAAGGATAACTTGATGTATAAAATTTGTACCAATGCAAATCTCGAAAAAAAATCAGATTACATTAAATTTATTATACACAATTTTATCTTACATTTTTGTAAAAGATTATTTTACAATTCAAATCCATAATCTCCCGATCAAATGATAATAACTTTATCATTGTACTAAAACTATCATTCATCCAAATAGACACTACATTAAAAAAAACGACTATAAAAAAAAGAAGTAAAAGAGGTATGAATATGTTCTATTCATACTGAACAATTTGAACTAGATATACACAATAACACATCACATTTTTTTGGCGAAAGCCAAACCCTTAATGTACAAACTATGCACGAAAGTTTTGTTGTTTTACATCCAACCCTAGTCCTTTTTCACATAGTTCTTACCAATGTTTTCGCTATCTCTAGCTCTTACTGATTGCAATGCTGCTGCAGTCAAAGCCGAGAAGGAAACAACGATACCCGCATTAGCTCTTGATAAAGCCCGAGATATGTCGGGGAGAGGAACATAGACCACCATACATCTGCCAACCTTCAATGGTGTTCCTTTCCCTCGATCGACAAAGCAAGTTAGAAAAACTGAGGATTTTTTACACCAGATGGACTAGGAACATTCGAACTCATGCTCGCGGTTCTTAAGAGCTTACGGAATTCCAACAAGCTGATCCTGCCATCTTTGTCGATATCGGCTTCTTCTAGTAATGGTTCGATAGAACCCTTCAAGCCAGTGTGCTGCAATTAGGAATCAATCTCCAGTTAGAAGTTTTAAGCAATTCAGAAAATTGAATTCAATCAATATATGCCAACATCCTGATTTTGTTAGAAAAACTACAGACTAGAAGGTAAAAAAATATACTAACATAAGTTAAGAATCGCGATAACTTTTGATGAATAATGCAAGAGATGATCCTCTAGTCGAGAGTAAGGTAAAACACTTGGAAATGACCGAGAGTCGAACATGTAATCTGTTGAAAATCAAAAAGATGATGTCGACTTTGAATTATACTACATCACATGATGCATGCTCTTACCTACAATTTCTATACTTGACAGGATACAACCTACCCTAAAATGCCGAATCTAGACCCATTCTCATCAGTTGTACCAAAATACATTTCTTTTTGACCATGGCCATCAAACCGTCGACTTGTTTCGCCACAAAAAAAACTTGCTAAATGGTCTAATTTTAATACAAACTATTTATTTGGTGAAACAGTATGACAGACTTTTTGCCTCATGCTCAAGTGTACCGGCATCATCTAGACCAACTTCGACTCGAAAGTTTAACAATGTTATGTATCAATTTGTTTGGCGAAACAGTTTGATGGCAGGGCCTATTTGAGTATCTGCCCTCGATTGATCGACTATGTTGTAAATCTTTATCTCTGAGAGTGAGTGATGTGGCACTGTTACTTCGGTACCACGATACTCAAAGACTTTTTCACATATGTTATTGTGACCACCACAAACTAATACAAAAACCATAATGCTAAAGAAGCTCACCATTCTAAGTTCCTCTGGTGTTATGTATCCGTCCCCGTCCATATCGAATTTGTCAAAAGCAGCTTTACATCGGACACGCCACTTCTCAGAGTCTTGCTCCATTTGATGCACATGCAAAGTTGCTGCAACAAATTCTGTGAAATCAACAAGTCCATCGGTGTTGCTATCTATCTGTGGAATAACATAAATCATCAGTCCATCAGTTTCAACAAATTAGTAAAATACGTGTACTGACGCTCGATAAGGGCTCTACTCGAATAGCAAACGAAAACATGGACGCAGAGATTTAAGAATGGATAACGAATAGAAATCAGTTAAAGGTATGTTAATCACAGACTGCACATGAGTAAGCTAAAGCACTAGCCACCAAAATAGCAAATAAAATATGGACACAGAGGTTTGTGAAACGGATAATCGATAGAAATCAGTGACGGTTTAGTATGTTAATTGCACATTGAAACTATGAAAAATAAGCTGAATCTTTAATCATCCAGATAAAAAAGAATGGAAGCAAAGATTTAAGAAATGGATAATGAATAGAATCAGTTAAGGTTCATTTGTTAATTGGTATCGGCATTAATTTAAGACTGGTTCATTTGAGTTTAGGTAGTGTACCTCTTTCAAAATCGGCCTAGGCGCTAGGCGCCACCAGCCGCACCGAAAACATCCTAGTCGGTTAGCCTAGGCGGCCTTGGCGCTTAGGCAAGATTAGGCGGTCCTAAGCGCCGACTAATCCGTTGAATCATCTAGGCGCCGCGGAAATAGTACAGAATTTTCATGATTTTTGTTAATTTAGGCTTTTAAATTTAAAGCCCAATTAAAAAAATGAAATGTAACCCTTTTTTGTGTCGGTCTTAAGTTTTATAAGCCCTAAACTTTGACCCAACAAGAAAACCGATTTGTTGGCTTGCCCTAGCGCTAGTACCAAACTTCATTTTCACGTACTGAGTAACCAGAGTTGGAGAAATTAGAGCGACTAGAAAAGCCCCATTTTGGAGAGTTAAAATATAGAATAAATTTGTGATATTTTATTAGTTGTGTAATTTTGAACTCATTTTAAATTTGATATTTTTGTGATAAAGTTATAGAATGTGATTTATTATATAATTTATGTTGATACTGTGAAATCCGCCTAGCGGCACCTAGTCTCCGTCTAGGCGGCCTAGGCGCCAGGCGCTAGCCTGGCACCCAACTAGCGCCTAGCGAATTTTAGAATCTTGCCTCTTTGTTGTTATGACACATGTATGATAACTTTGTAACAAACAATTCATTGACTTAAAGAATTTAGGATCAGGGCAATAGGCCTAACAAGTTCATTTAATTTCATCCTTCTGTGCATAATCATGCGATAGGAATGTGCTGGTGATCCAGTGAACCATTAGATAAAAATGCTTAATTTTCCTCCAAAACAAGCAAAAAATTGTAAGTGTGTTGATAAATGAAAATTTTGGAAATAAAATTTAAAAAAAAAAACTGTTTCCAGTTTGCTTAAACAAACATTAATCAAATTTAGTGAGAGAGATATACATTTTAGAAGCAATGCTGTAAGAAAAGTAGTCTCAGAGCAAAGCAAGTGATGGAACTATCAAATGTACAAGCATAATTAACAATGACTCAAAGAAGTCAAAATTACTTGTCTATAATATTCCAATTTGCTAAAAGAACCACGTGTGTTGTACTAGCAATTTGTGAAGTAGTCCATAGCAGAATGATATCAGTATTAAATGCATAATTCAATAGAGAACAGTACAGTAGCTGAATCAGCAGACAACTATAATAATGGTATTGAACTGAGATACTTACAGCCTGAAGAATCTCTGGTACGCGTGGTCCTCTTAATCGCCAAGGCACATCCTTTGCAAGAGCCTGACCATGACCAAAAAATCATTAACAGAAGAGTCAGAGATAGTACATTTCCAATTTGTTTCTAATTTATGCAATGCGAATGGACCACTATGTTGTATAACACTTAGTAGACACTAGACAATGGAGAGAAGGTAGTATGAAATGAAAAAAAAAAAAAAAAGAGTAAACAATGGAGAGAAGGTACCAAATGAAAAAAGTAAGTACAAGCATGGCAAATAAAAATCAAGAAATATGTTAGAGGAACTAAATGCTGCTCGAAGCCATGACTCTCTATTAAGGCAAAACCATGAAATACTTTTTAAGTAAAAAAACTATAATTCAAAACAAGAAACTAGTTACAATTTCAAGTTCCACTAGTGTAGTGATAAGAAATTTCAGCTTCTAAATCTTCCTTGCTAAGCATGTAGATTTCTGCATTATAGGAATCACATCAATGGTACTCACTCATTTAAAGGAATGACAATTGAGAAAAGTGTAGGGTGAGAAGAGTATCCTTGAGATTCAACAACTTGTATATGCAACACATGGGTTCACATAGGTTTCAACAGGACCATCAGAAATCTTTAGGCATTTGTTTCCTAATTAACTCTTTCCTACAGTCAATGTATCACTTGACAGTAATGTAAAGAATCTATTGAATTTATTCTCAAAAGCTAATCCCTGACCCCAGGCATCAAAGAAAGTCCAAAATTGTTTACTGAAATGGCCATTGTGTCACACTGTTACAGAATATAGGCATAGAACACAACCACTTCTTGTCTTTGCAGTTTCAAAATTGCCCACTTCATCTACTGTACTTACGAAGAGTGATGTGTGACATAAAATCCTGCCGATGCAGAACCTAGGAAGGACGATGTGTTCTATTCCTCAATTCCTTCAACTTAGCCAATCTAAATAACAACCCATGTTGTCACCTCATTTACCCTAAGCCCTGATCTTGAGTTTCAATAAGGAAATGGTTCTACAATTTATGTTAATCGACTGTCCTTAATTTAAAGATCTGATCTTGCACAATATACTTGAGAATTCAACCCACATAAAAGACGAGGAGGTAGATTGTGGCAACCTAATTTAGTTCGACATAGAGAGCCAGCAACTAATGCAAGCAGCTTACAAGATTATATGAGTGAACTATTTTTGACGTTTAAACATTCTGAATCATTGTTGAGTGTAACAAGTTAATGACTCAATCCTTTTACTTAATGTGTTGTCATATAATGGTATAATAGAAAGAAACCTAATCCTAGACCTGATGAAATGTATAAGGATTCATCATCGCCCTCTATGCAGTCATTAGGAACAAATAAAAAAAAAAAAAAAAAAAAAAAAAAAAAAAAAAAAAAAAAAAAAAAAAAAAAAAAAACAATTATTGGGTGGGGGGGGGGGGGGGGGGGGGGTTATGGTGATGGAAGAATCAAATCCTTCCTTAAATGAGGGGGACTATGATACCATAGTTTAGTTTCACATGAGAAATTGTGCACTAGGAAAAGAGCTTTGTAAGCAAAAACAAAACCCTAATTTTTTGTAAAATAATACTCATAGAGAATATCAGTGTTACTGAAAAATTTAAGACAAAAGCTATTGAAAGGGAAATATAGTAGCATGTGTTCCAGAAATTCAACGGTGGAATAAAATCTATACATAAATATTCAACAAACTTGTTCTGGTATATGTTCCAAAAGTTATATAAAGCGACTTTGAAGAACATGGTGAACTATGTCATGCTGATGCCTAAACCAAAGTTTCCAAAGCATCCAAGAAAAAGTTTATCAAGTCTAACCTGTTTCATTTCTTCGAAGCTTATTAAACCACTTTTATCAACATCAATTATTTGAAACTGGTCCTTGAGATCAGCTAACTCTTCTTCATCCAGAGTACTAGCTATTGCCTGCATAAAATGAATTAGGGTATCAGAGAACTTGCTTATAAAAAAATAAATAAACTCTTGAACACAAATATCTACCCTTAATGCAAATTGCTTTAGACGACTATACTTTACAAATTGGCGCATATTTGATAAAACAGATATATCCAGTGGGATCTCCGATGCGCTACCCCCTTCCCTCACCCATGGATGTGCTGGAAGTAGAAAACTTGATAATCAGGGAATGTCATATAGCAAAGGAAGCTGATGACAATAGCATCTCGACCATTCACAGAGATAAGAAAACCTTGAATCTTAATTAGTGAAGAGATTTGAACTTAAGAACTTAGAAGAAAGATTGAACATAATGTTAAAATTGAACCCTGTAAATAATCTCAGAAAAGATGGTCAATAGTACAGAAGAACTACAACAAAGAAACTCAGGTGGCATACATACACAAAGCTTGGGCAGCAGTAAGTCTTGCACGTGGATCTTTTACTAATAGCTTCTTGATGAAATCTTTTGCACTGTCGCTTACTTGTGGCCATGGCTTCCGACGAAAATCAGGCTTGTTCTTTAACACCTGCGAGCCAGCAACAAGGATACTTATACCTTCTGCAAGAAAGGAAGAAAAAAAAAGAGAATATTGTTTATGCAAAAGAGAAAAACGGAAGCATATGAGGCAAAATAAAGTAATAACCTTTTTTAATTTATTTCTTTACACCTACTACCATATGAAGAATAAGGCAGTTTCAACTATACTGTGTAAAAGAGAATGAATCAAGTACGTTTTCTATAAACTTATGACTAAATGTATAGATCACAAAATTATATTCCACTTAATCTAACAAATTCTTATTTCCATGTAAAAACTAGATAAGCAGATGCAAGATTTTTATTTTAAACAATGAAGCAAAGGAAGAAAACATCAAGATGACATATGAAACTAAAAAATACATAACTTTTGTTTAGCACTCGGAATTCTTTATGTTGGCCTTGTATTCAGACAAATAGTACATGGAGAAATAGCAAATTCTTTTGTGTTTTCAACTTCTACATCTTCAGATTTCATGATATTGACAAAGTAACTTGTGAAATTTAGTCAGCATTTGTGTCCCTAGATTAAGCATTTGACAGTGGGTGATACAAAAGAAATAGTGCTATATTTTCATCAGCACCATTAATTAGGATATGCTGCAAGTAAGATTGCAAAATACATCGTATGTCAAACCAGAAGTGTATATATATACATATATGCACACGCTAATATTCAAAAGATAGCTTTTGAGGTTGAGAGTTTCAACCCAAACAACCAAAATAAACCACAAACATTAGAGAATTAAATTGTTCACAAGTAGTAATGAATCCACACTTGATAACAAAAATAACCATTATCCAGAAAATACATAGTTGGACAAAATCTGTTTATATTAATATAGTGGTAAAGGGAAGGAATTTTTAGCCCAATGCAACAATTCTGACAAACCAATTTGTTTGGAAGTTGATTCATGAAGGATAAAATGTTAAATTTTTCTTTTGTCATTTTATTGTTTACTTTCAAGATAAACAAATAATTAGAATTATTGATCTTACAAATGCAAATATAGATTTACCTCTCTAAATATTCCATCCTCAGTTCTGTCCCAAAAGGGGCGTCTACCACAAAGAAGAATATAAGTGATCACCCCTATGCTCCAAACGTCAGATTCAGGTCCAGATTTCCGTTTCAACACCTCCGGAGCAACATAATATGCACTTCCAACAATATCATGGAATTTCTTCCCTGGATAATGTAATTACAAGTTTCTAGAGAACTTTTTAAATACAACATATATCATGAAAATCACTCAAATTTAGAGATGAGTATGATAACAAAACCTGGCTTTATAAAATCAGACAACCCAAAATCTGTTGCTTTCAGAGGCGAGTCATTTTTAGTTGATTTAAAAAGAAAATTCTGCAAAAATGCATGTGTTGCTTTCAGAGTCAAAATCAAAGGAACTCCATTCAGTTTTCAAACTATAGTCAATATGGCTCGATAAGTTAGTCAGATTTTACCTCAGGTTTCATGTCTCGATGTACCAAACCATGCAAATGACACTCAGCTGCCACTTTGAGCATCTGTCTCACAACTATTGCAGCATCTTTCTCAGTATAACGGCTATCCTTTCTGGGAAATATTATGAACTCAGAAAATAGATATAGCAATTGTACTTTTTCTTTGTGTAGCAGTTGATACACAGAACTGATAAATAGAAAGTTAGCTCTGTACATAAGATAGTGAAAATTTAGAAATCACATGAAATTTTTAGCAAAATAGATTTTTTATTGAGCCAATAAGATAAGCAATCAAAGCATCAACTCTCATAATGTTGGAGGAACTTACTTGGACAATATCCGATCCAATAATTCACCTCCTTCACATAACCTGATAAACAAGCGAGAAAAACAAATATGATACCGGCATCAAACAAAGAAATCACAAGAATATTACCATTTCTGTTATCACATTCAGATTTACAGAAATATATTCTATGATAGGACTATCAAATTAAGATAAAGCTATTGATCGAAGATGTTACCAGTAATCTTTGTATTCGATATTGCCATATTGAACTAACATGTTAATGAAAAAACAGAACATGTACGGGCAATGATCATTACTCAACAAGAATATAAATCTGCTTAAATGAAGGGAGGGAAAAAGAACTAATGCCTATGATCTGAATTATCAGCTGGTAATGTATTGTCACCCTCCAGACAAAGTACACATGGTGTTTTCCTACAACTAATGCGCAAAGATATCATCCATTTTTGTTGACTAGATAAGTTTTTTTTCCTAATAAAATGAATTGAGATGGTAGAATTTCCTATCTTTCTTCCACAATTCACAATTGCAGAATTACAAAAACATAGAAAAACATATCTTGCAATCAAATAATTTTTTCACATACTAATATATGAAAAGATTCAACTTACTCCATGACTATATACACATAAGAGTCATCTTCAAATGCATCATGGAAATGGACAACATTCTCATGGTCTTTCAGAGCTGACAGTATCTTTACTTCCCGCTTTACATCCTCAACAGCAATTGGAAGGATCATCTGCCAAGAAAGAAAATTAACTTCCCCATAATAATCCATAATGAAGAGGAAGTGGAATTCCAACCTGGTCTTCTGATTTAGGCTTACCAAGTCATATCTAATGGTCATGAATATTTTTCTCCTAAATTTATATAGGTTTACATATATAATTTACTCACAATGTCATTCCTCAGTCCTGAGTGTGTACTATTTAATATAAAGTGTAAGAATAATCATTCAAATGGGACTGCACTATATGATCTTTCTTCCACTAGAGTTCCAGATATTTTTTCACAATTACTCGTGGTGTCATTCCTCAGTTCTGTAATGCAATGTTTAAGAATAATCATTCAAATGGGACTACACTATATGGTCTTTCTCCCACTAAATGTAAACTAATTTGCTTCTCCACTTACTAATGAATGTTTGCATAAAGGTTAAAGTTAGTGCTGCTCATTTAGATTCTATTTGTTAGCATTCAAATAATTCTTCAAGTCCATTTTGCATTTGCTATCTTGTAAATCTAAAGATTACTTGCCCTTTTGGGAGCACAAATTTTTTTAGTCGCTGTCAACCTTTGATTTAGTTGAAGTGAACAAATCATCCAATAATTCTTTTTTTTACTACCTAACCTATGATCTGATAATTCTCCTACCATTTTTTTTTGGATCAATTCAGATGTTAACAGGATGTGGTGATGCTACAATTCTTCCTGTAGATTCACCTTGGCTTCTCACATTCTCATAAACTTAAATGTAACGCCTCTATGTCCCTGAACCAGTTTTTCACAGACTCTCCCAGTTCTGACAGGGAGATTAATAGCAATCATTTTTTGCAGCAAACAATATTAGAAATTCTGCACAGACTTTGAACTTTGCTGATCTGTCTCCTCAAAAAAATTGAAGTTGGTTGTGTGCTAGATAGAGGATAAGAAGTTCAAAGCCTTACTCTAAATGGATTTGTTCAGCACTATAAAGATAGCCTTGCAGTTAAAGCTACTAATCATGCATATCAATGATAATTATGACTAACTATTACTCACAACACTTATTTTTAAAGACTTAGCAACGGTAGGTTTTTGGCTGAAGGAAATTATTTAAGATGATAATTAAAAATCCATTTATGCTTCCTGTAAAGGAAAATGATCATCCTCTTGGAGGATCTGATTCTTGCGTTGCACAACATGGTCTAAGAGACATTCTACTATCAGTCAAGACACACATGGGCTTCAACCATCATATATATGATTCGGTTTTATCAGTTACAGAGACTAACCATTGATAAAATCTTTAATCACATGATTATCATCGGCAGTGTAATCAAGATTCAAATCTAAAATCCCAGTAAAAGAATTTATACCAAGGTATTGGACTTCTGAAAATTTTCAAAGAATGAAGCTTCATTCAATTACGAATGGGTATTTATTCTCAAGCAAAATACAATTGAATAAATCTTAAGTGCTGTAGGTATCTGTCTTGGTTACGTTTCATCTTACAATAGCTTCTACGTATTCTAGAAAATTGGATGGACAGCCACCATTTATCACTTGATTGCCTTCATTTGGTTTCTCTATTGGTAACATGTCCTCTGTAAACAAAGACAAATGTTTGTATACGTTTCACTATTGTTCTCTATTGAAGATAAGCTGGACTAACATATATAACAACTTTCCCCTAGAGATAATGGAAATCCTACAATTACGATAATGTAACCCAGCTAGCTAATCCAGGACATTCAAACAAGTTTTCAGAATCTGAAAAAAAAAATGCTCCGATAAATAGTTCACTTAAGTATGCAAAGACTAAAGAGAGTAGTATTTAGCTCAGTGATGGTAAACAGTCTTTCAATTGTATGCTGTTCACCAGGAGCACACCTAGATATGAATCCACTTGGACTCAGTATGAACCTCAACCGGTAACTGAATTATACTCAAATAGAGATGCAATAACAAATT
Source organism: Boesenbergia rotunda (assembly GCA_024364735.1). Classification (NCBI taxonomy): domain Eukaryota; kingdom Viridiplantae; phylum Streptophyta; class Magnoliopsida; order Zingiberales; family Zingiberaceae; genus Boesenbergia; species Boesenbergia rotunda. Next base: position 66,868 of record JAGFNQ010003043.1, on the reverse strand, counting down.
CCAATATTCTTCCATTTTTTCACACACTCTAATTGTAAAGCTCGTACATTTCTCAGCCGAGATAAAAAAAAGAAAAATTGAAAAACCAGAAAACCCCAGGAACAAACGTAAGAACGCACGTTTGCAGATTTACCTTATTCTTGTCTATCCTCTTTACTGCCACCCGTTCTCCGGTAGCCTTCTCAGTGGCGACGAAAGTGTACCCAAACTGGCCATGCCCGAGCAGCTTCCCAATCGAGTACCGGTTCTCGAAATCTTTCGCGTACCCAAAGTCGGTTCTTTTCCCGCAGGGCACAAGCCCAACGGACCGCTTCTTCTCACCTCGCTCCTTCGGCGGAGGCTGCTCCGACGCCGCCTCATTCCTCGGCCCTTCCGCCTGCTTCTCGCTCGCCGTCCCGCCACCGGTGAGCTTGATGTCCGCGGAGAAGCACGCACCCATTCTGCTCCGATCTGGCGACCTCGCTAACCATCAATGGATAGGGGAAGCCGAGGAGTATATAACAAAAAGGGGATCCGACGGGGCCACAATTTTGGAGAAGGAAGAGCGAAAGGTGCAGGAAGATGGGGGGAAGGAAGGCACGGGGGTGCTGGTGGTCAAAGGAGGAGACCGTCTTGGATTGAAGGCAACCCCTCCATTTCTTTCCTTTTTTCACCCTCTCTTTCTCTCCCGAATAGGAACGAGTCCAAGATCGGATAGAAGAAAATCGAGATGGAAAGAACAATTTTTTACGAGCAAAATCGCCATAAAAATCGCCTTTTTTTTCCTTGATCGAAAGAAGAACTGGATCTTTGATTCTTAGTTCCATTCTCCCACCAGATGGTTAGCCAAATCAGCTTTACGGCGGCAGTGGGACCTCCATTCTCTCGCCCGTTCAATTTGCTGGTGTCAACTTGGGTATTTTTTTGACGCGTAAAATCGTCTCTAACCGCCAACGACCTGCCAGGCTGCCACGCGTATTTGGACAGATCAAGACTACTGTAATAAAAGGCCGTATTTTTCATTTTACACCCCAATCTTTTAACTATTTTTCAACATGTCCCTTGAAACTTTTTAAAAGCATACCTCCGTAATTCAAAAACTCAGGTGTCCACCTCGACACCATAAATTTACTAAGGAAATAATAATTGACGAGTCACTTAAGTATCAATTATCTTCTATTTAACGATTAATTATTTAACTATAACGTATTTTATAAAATAAATTTAAATAGGACGTGAATCTTAGGATATTAAATTTTTAGATTATTCATACGAATACTTTTCGATTTATCCTGATCATTGATGATAAATTTATATGAGATCGAATCGATCGTTTGAATTTCATCGTTATTCAATCTCGTTGATATTTTTTTATCTCGATCAATTTTGATATATTAATAATTGTAATATTAATTAAATCTGTTCAAGTATTAATTAAAATTATTCAAATTTAATAAAACTAATTAAAATACTCTTCTAAACTTGATCCAAACTATTACAAACGTGGGAAGGTAAATTCTCAATTTTCACTTTTCCCCCTGTCCCGCCTGTCCCATTCGTCGGCGACGATCGACGAATCGTCCGATCGTCAATCGGACACCATCGACGGCCTTCGGCCACCGCCCCGAACAAAACTATACCATGGAGGATAGTGAGCCCGTTGGGATCGCCGCAATTGCGATTTCGTCGGATTCACCGTCGAATCCGACGAGATTGCAATTGCAACGATTTCGACCGATTCACCGTTCTTCCATGATATCATTTGATTCGGGACGACAATTAAAAATCATCGATGATGTCCAATCGATGATCGGACGAATCGTCGACCATCATCGGTGAGTGAGATAGACGAGATAGAAGAAAAAGTGGGACAAAAGATCCCGTCTACAAACGTAGAGCATTTAAAATCAAAATTATTACAACTCATTAGATAAATTAGACAAAAGCATTTTTTAAACATTGACTTTCTTTTTGTCTGTTTTTGGAAAATAAAATAAAATCGTGACGGATTAAGAAACATCTCGATCAATCAATCCATCGATCAATGTACTTTAAGAAAGTCATTGCCGAATTATTTGGCAACTGGCGACCGAGACAACTCGGACGACAAGCACACGGTTAGACTCGGTCGACCCGACAAATTATACACTTCGAACAACAAAACGAATCGGCCTCGTCGACAGCGGCTCGGTTGATTTGACAGTTGGTCAAACGTTGACTCTAATTTTTTACTTTAAGGTCCAAGTGAAATTTAATTAATTAACTAATCGACTTTTACGCGGTTTATCAAGAGGACGGAAATAGCCCTTCGTGTTATGGTCGTGGTTAGATTCTCTAAAAATAAATTAAATGTTTAAAATTTAAAATTTAATTATGATATATTATAGAAATTTTTTTTTAATGAATAACGGATATAATAATACTATTTATTAGGATAAGTTTCCGCGTATATTTTTTGAATTTATCTGGTTGATCATTGATGAATTTTTTTTTATAAATCCGAGATTAATTGGGTCGGAAACTTAGGTACTGTCAATTAAAAAATTATGAACAGAAATTAAAACTTCGTCAAGACTTTCGGAGTGATTTTTTTTTATTTCCTAAAAAATAGATTGTTTTTCTTTTTTTTATTTATCTAATAGTGAGTTTTGTTATTTAAGATTTTTTTTTTTACGTTGAATTTTTCCATCTTGAATCCATGTTATTGAAAAGCGATTAAGCGATTATACTTATCACAAGTATTCTTCACTGCCTTCCGAGGAGAGATAAATCATGGTATTAAATAATCTCTTATGAGAAATTAATTTTCATTAAAAAAAATAATTAATTAAATTGGATAAAGTCGAATCTGAAATGATCGATTTGGCATCGCCTCATGAAAGTTTTCCACTTGCCGCTAAAGTAAATTGGAAAGTACTCACGGTAAGTAATCCAAAAGTCTAACATCACAATTGTGTACCCTATTTGAAAGAACAATTTCTATAAAATTTATCATAGTTAGAAATCGAATCACAAATACTTAGAAGATAACTAATCATTTTTCTATTATACCATAGCCCTAAGATCTCATCCCAAAATCTTATAAAAGAGAGAGAAATTACGATATCAAACAAACTTTTGGATGGGAGAAATTAATTGTCTAAGCATATAGAACCTAAGGAATTTTAATCTTCTATTGTGTTATACTTTTGACTTTTATCACTCGATCGGAGTAGTATCAACTCGATTATGCCCACCAGTACTTTTCTTCTTGAATCCGCGAATAAACAAACGGTGGCTCCCACTCGAGGTAAGTTCGATTCTATTCACATGGATAATACTTGAATCCAATCAGATATTACCATGCGATTAAATATATATATATACACACAAAAATGATCTCCTACGGACCACTCTCTGCGAACCGCGTGAAAGATCAAAAAAGTCCCTGACCGATTAGGCAGGTAGGGACTTCCCTGACCGATCAACCGTTATCCAATGCTAACGGGTTCACCACTACCTTGACGGGTTCACCATACCCGACGAATTTTCCGCTATCCCTAGGGTTCACCGCACCCCCCTAGGGTTATAGTTTTGTTCGGGGGCGACGGCCGAAGGCCGCCGATGGTATCCGATCGACGATCGGTCACCATCGACGCAGCGCCCTGCATGATCGAACATGCTGTGGTCCGCATGTGGTCCATACCGTGCGATCCGTAGCATATCAGAATTATATATATATATATATATATATATATATATATATATATATATATATATATATATATATATATATATATATATATATATATATATATATATGATTGAATTCATGGATAGGATAGAACTTATCCCTACTCGGAGTTGATTGATTCAAGTGTAAAAATATAATCTCTCGTGAGAGAAGTTTCAAAGCATCCATCTACCTTCATTTTTTAAAAAAATTTTTAAAGACATTAACAAAACACACTATAGGTATTAATAATTCCAATAAGATTTGGTCCCGGTGGTCTTGGTCACATGGCGGCTGGGATTAATGAATACTAATTGGGAGATCAAATTTTCTATCCCGAAATTTTCTCTGTCCTCGTGTCTCAACTCGTCGATAATGACTGACGAGTCTTTCGATCATCGATCGGATACCACCGGCGACCTCTGGCCGCCGCCCCGAACAAAACTATATCCTAGGGATACAGTGAACCCGTCGGGGATCGTCGCAATTGCGATCTCGCCGGATTCACCGTTGAATCTGGCGAGATCGCAATTGCGACGATCTCGACCGATTAACTATTCTCCCAGGATATCGTTTGATTCGGGACAACGATCAAAAACTAATGATGGTGTTCGATTGACGATCGGAGGACTTGTCGACCATCGCAGGTGAGTTGGGATACGGAGATAGAGAGAATCTTGGGACAGAGGATCCCGTGTACTCTTTTTTCCAATGGCCAATTAATGACTCTCTCCTCTTTCTAAAACTGTTCTTGACTTTTCCAACATTTCAATGTTCAAGGAATCAAATTGTCTTCTTCTTCAAGTTGTTTGAAAACGTAAACAAAACCAACTTGTCAATGTGAATGATGGCGATGTTAAAATTGGTCGCTAATTAGGGAGAAGAAGATGAGTCGATGGATTACGATGGTTTTAAGTGTGATATTTGTTTGCTGACCCGATCGATTGAGAGTTAGGACGACCGAACAAACTCAGAAGCTTAGAAAGACCGAGCTGATTAGGAATAGACAAACCGAGCTAATCTAAAGGTCAAACAAATCGTGTAGGATGAGAAAACTAAGTATGTTGCACTAATATAGTCAAACAAACTAGTCCAGGATCAGGTTGAAGTTATGAAGTCTGAACTTTGGAGTTGAAAGGATTAGAGTTCGGATTAGAGTTAACAATGATAGTAATTACTTGGAAGGAATTTGACAATACGTGATTATAAAGGTGATAACACTTATCTCAAGTGTTCCTCACAATCCATGCCTAAATTATACGAAGGAAAATAAATTACGATGCAAGGGCGGAGCCATGTTTAACTTTACCCGGGCTGTAGTTCGGGTCCATTTAATTACATCTCTATTATTTCTATTTTAAAACAAGTCTGGGTTAATGTTTAGCCCGTAGCCTGCAAATAGGATAGCCCGTCAGCCCGGTAGCCTGCTGCAAATAGGAAAAAGATGGACAAATTCCCTAAATCCTTCGCATGATCGCATCCGCCGCCTCTGCCTGACGGAACTTGGAGTCCTGGACGCCAAACATCAGAAGGCGACGCCACCATCGGAAGTTCATAACTCCTCCTATTTTCTCGTCCTCCTCCAGTCCTCTTGCTTGTTTGGTGCTCCGGCAGCCGACCGCTGTTTGGCAGGAGATCTACACGCCGATCGATCTTCGGTATAAATTGACGAAGCAGTCAATCTTCTCACGCTCCAAGGGCTTTTTGTCTATATATATCTCCTTTCATTCTACACGGTACTGTATTAGCTCTGGAAATTTATGTTCAGTACTTCAGTTTATAGATTTCACCACTAATAAATGCATTAATATACATCTAATTGTGCATGGCTTATGATTCATTGAGGTTGTTCCAATTTGCAAAAGATTTTAGTATGGTTTTTTATGTCTTGTTTACAAAATAATCTGTCATATTTTGGAATTGGAAAGTCAGCCTTGGTACATGGTAGGTATATTATCAAACATATAGGTCATCATGGATATTGTTATCACATTCAATTGAGCAGGACCTAAAATCCATGGATCTTGAATTTGGACAACTTGAATTTGGACAACAACTAATAATTTCACTTGAAGTCATTCACGACTCTTCTTTCCTATTTGGACATATAGGTCGTCATGGATGGTTTAACTTGTTGGATCGAGAGACACGATAGAGGGGGGGGGTGAATATCGTTAAACGCTTTTCGGATGAAAACTAGAGTAAGTACACAGCGGAATAAAATCAATCGCGAACACAGGTAGTTTTACTTGGTTCGGAGCCTAGGTCGACTCCTACTCCAAGGCCCACGGTCGTTGACCGTTTTCTGCGGGCAATTCTATATTTTCGCAAATCAGTTTACAAGATTGAATTTACAAGTATAGTAAAGTAAACTTTTGAAAGAAACTCTTCTTTTACCGACGTCCGATGTAGATTATCTTTTCGGAGCAGCAGGACGTCGTCGACGCTTGAGTCTCGAGTTGGGAGGTTTCCGGAGCAGAGCGCGGGAGCAGAAGAGCGTAGGAGCGTTGAAAGAATTGTTGTTCGAAGCCTTGGGGTCGAGGGCCTATTTATAGCCCCTGGGGGTGCCCGGGACGTCGGGGGCGCCCCCCCCCCCCACGTGTCATCCGATCCGCTTCCGTCTCGGTCAGCTCTGATCCCTTAAAACTCGGGATCAGGCTCTGACGGGGGCGCCCGCAACGCTGGGGGGGCCCGGATTGACTGGGTCTTCTCTCATCCGTTGGCTTCGCTGGGTTCTGCTTCGTTAGCTTCACCTGGGGGCGTCCGGGACGCTGGGGGCACCCGGGAGCATGGGGGCACCCGGGAGCACGGGGGCGCCCAGGACACTTCGAGCGCCCTGGTCAGCTGCTACCTCACTCCTTTGAGGCTCTCTGAGCTGCAGACACTTGTTCCTTCGGTCCTGCATCCAGGGTTAGTCCAAAACAACATAAAGCAATAAGATGTTAGTTTATACATCCTTAGCTATCTTGGTTCTGACTTTGGGTCTCCCAAATGGAGCCCTAGGTCGAACCGACGCCTACTGTTCCCTCGACGGGGAACGCGTCCTCACCTACTCCTCTCGGGAGAATGTACCTGATGCCAACCGGCTCCTCTGGTTGGACTTTTGCCCAGCAGTCCTTCGCCAGGTGCCTAGCTGTCCTTCGCCAGGTCTTCAGTACTAAGCTGTCCTTCGCCTGGTGCCTAGCTGTCCTTCGCTAGGTCTTCAGTACCAAGCTGTTCTTCGCCTGGTGCCTAGCTGTCCTTCGCCGGGTCTTCAGTACCAAGCTGTCCTTCGCCTGGTGCCTAGCAGTCCTTCGCTAGGTCTTTGTATCCTGGTATTCCTTCGCCAGGTGCCTAGTAGTCCTTCGCTAGGGCTTTGTATCCTGGCATTCATTCGCCAGGTGCCTAGCAGTCCTTCGCTAGGGCTTTGTATCCTGGCATTCCTTCGCCAGGTGCCTAGCAGCCCTTCGCTAGGTCTTTGTATCCTGGCATTCCTTCGCCAGGTGCCTAGCAGCCCTTCACTAGGACTTCTTTCTGCACACTCAAGTAACTTTATTAGATCACAAATAAACTTAACTTTGAATCCTTTGCCAATATCAAAACAAGGTTCGATATGATGCTTCCTGCACCAACAATCTCTCCCTTTTTGATTTATGGCAACACAATTCAAAGTTAAGTTAAAAACATATAACAGTTAAGAACATAAGGTAAATAATGAAGTATAACTGTTTATGAACAGAATAAATGTAGAGTTAAAAAAAAATTCTTTATTTCTTATACTCCCCCTAAAATCATGAATACTTGTGTTATAAAACACTTAACTTTGACCTTTCCTCCCCCTTTGACATATATCAAAAACATACATGGGCGAACAAGGTTTCTAATAGGGAGTTTTGAGTTTTACTAAAAATAAGTTTTTTTACAAGGTGTTTCAAAAAGAGTAAAAGCTTTTGTATCAACAAACACTTTTGAAAAGCAAGCCTAAATTTTGTTAAAAACTTTCAAAAAAAATTACTTAGGCAAAATTTTGAATCCAAATTTCCCTAAAAATTTTCAACTTTAAGAATTGGGAGAAAATTTGTTTTAAAAAAACTTTGCTTGGAAATACTTTGTGTATTTTGAAAAACAAAATCTTAAAAAAAATTTCTAGACAAGTTTTTCACTAAACAAACATTTGCCAAAATTTTAAAAAAGTCTTTACTCAGGCAAATTTTGTTTACTAAGGAAAAATCTATTTAGAAATATTTGCAAAAAGATGCTCTTAGAAATTTTTGAATGCACACTTAGAAATTCAACTTTGCTTTTTGAATAAGAGAAAGCTTTTGAAAAACATTTTGATTTTGAACAATTTAAGCTTTTTCTCTCCTTAGCTGTTTATTAATAAAGTAATATATTTTGAAAGAAGTCTTAAGAAAAAAATTATGTATCAGAGCCTATGAGTTTTTGAAAACATAAAAATACTTAGTATAACTCTTGAAAGCCTAGCAAAAAGCTTAAACTGCACCAACAAAGCTCCACTTTGAAAGATATTGTGCAATTTTGAAAAAAAAAATTTGTATTTATAGGCAAATCTTTAGAAAATTCACGTACTTATAATACTATTGCCTTAGAAAAGTATTAGTACTTTTGAAAACATTATATTTTGAAAAATAAAGTACTTTTGAAAGATATTATGCAATTTTTGAAAAATATGCAAGTACTTTTAAAAAAAACAGATTGAACCTTTTTGAAAAGTCTAAGTAATGTTTTTGAAAACTATTAGACTTTGAAAAATATAAATAATTTTTGAAAAGTATTATGCATTTTGAAAACATAATATTTTACTTGACTAGGTTTCTTTTCCAGTCTGACACAATCCTAGGAAACCTTGTTGACTACAAGGACATTTTCCTAAGTGTCCTGGAAATTTCTCCAAACTCAAGAAAATTTCAAAAAGTATTCCAAAAAGGATTTACTAGGCCACAAAAACATTTTGAGAAATAGAATATTGGTATTTTAAAAGGCAAATTAGTTGTATTTTCAAAAGAACTTTGAAAACTTGTGTATTGACACAACTTATTTTGAAATGTTCAATAGTTCTTTTAATTTACCTCCCACTAAACTCGACATAGTCCTTGGAAGCTTGTTGACCACAAGTATTCTTCCTCTGAGTCCTTAGGGGTTAGTTCAGATCAAAAGAATTATTTAATAATTTCAAAAATAATTGCCAAAGAAAATACTTGTTAGAAATAATTTTTTTTGGTTTAGACTCCCTCTAAATTTGACACATCCTCGGAGTCCTTGTAGGTCATGAAGTGGACCTTTCTCTGTGTCTTTAGGGTTTGTCAAAATCAAAAGCACAATTCTTAAAATGAATTTTGAAGTATTAACATTTTAAAAAAAAAATGATTGTTTGAAAGACATATGATAGCATAGTTTTCGAAAAACATGAGTGATGGTTTGAAAACATAGTATTTTTAAACTTTTTCTTTTAATTTGAACTCCCCCTAAACCTAACACAGTCCTAGGAGGCTTGTTGACCACAAGTTAATCCTCCTCTTAGTCTTAGGGTTTGATTCAAATAAAAGGAGAAGAAAACTAAGTTTAAAAAAGTATTTTGTTTTAATGATTTGAAACATAATTTCATTCTCCTATTTGAGAAAATGAATATAGAAAACTGAAAAGGGGAAATGATTTTAAAAAATAGAAGTTTTTTATTAAGTCCCAAAAAAAATATAAATATCTAAGCCCGGACCGTAGACACAAAAAAATATCCTAAGTAATCCCAAGGTGACTTTTTGCCATACAAGAATAAACTGAATGTCTGAAAGAAATGTTTGTATAATGGTAAAGGAAAGAAATAAATGTTATGAAATAAATTTCAGGTTAGTGAACAAAAAAGACTTGATTTTAATTACAATGATTTGAAACATTAACTCTTAGTAAAAAAGTTAAATTTGATTTTTGAGAAAATTAAAATTTAGAGGGTTAAGTTTGTTTAGTTGAATTTAAATTTAAATTTTGAAAGTTGTTCAGTTGAATTAAATTTGAATTTTAAAGGTTGTTGAATTAAATTTGAATTTTAAAAGTCAATTGAATTAAATTTGAATTTTAAAAGTCAGATGTATTAAATTTGAATTTTAAAAGTTAGATGAATTAAATTTAATTTATTAAGATTTAATTTAATTGATTTAATTAAGATCTAATTGATTTTGATTTAATTGAATTAATTTTAGTTTGATTAATTTGAATTAGTTGGATGGGTTGGACTCAACTTTTAGGTCCTAAGCATCTCACCCATTTCTAAGTGACAAAACAGGACATCCTTAACTGTTTTGTGAGATGCATATTTTAATAGAAAGATTTATTTTGAGAAGACCATGATTAATTTTGAAAAATTAAATTAATTTTTAAACCCAATTTAAATTTATTTTGAAAAGAGATATTTGAATCTAAAATTAACTGAAAATTTGTGTTAAATTCGAATTTAACAAAGGGTAAATTGAATTTGAATTTCAAAAATTGGCTTCCAGGTCTTGGCGAGGCACAATGCCTTCTTTGGCCGTAACCTTATTGGATCATCAACCCTTTCCTAGACAAAGCCTTTTAGTGAAATTTCATCTTCAAAATTACTTTTTGGTAAATTCTGGTCTAACTAGTTTGGGTCTTGAATCGGTAGCTTCGGCTAGTTTCACCAGTCTAAAGAGACCAAGTAGTGTATACTTGACCTTATTAGAAAAGGCTTCCCTAACGTACTATCATCTCACCTCCACCCAATACTACGTTGTTCAAATTTCAGTTAAGTTGGTTCAGTCCTTAAACTAACCAATCCTAATTCAAAGCATAATAAAATAAACAAGCAAGAAAAACAATCAACTAAGTCACGTCATAATTGTAATGATATTCTGGGTTTTTAGAATTAGCAAGATTGTGAATTAGACTTTCTAGCATTTTGACCTTATGTTTCAATATTTCATCTTCTTGTTCCAATTTACTAATGTTTGCTTTAACTAATTTATAAGGTTCAATCATATTATTCAAGATAAATAATGGATTTTCAAATACTGTAAATTTATCTTTTGATTCTCGGTTGGGAATCTCCCCCTTGATTCTAGCCATTTCTCTTTTGTTCTTCGGCATTTTGTAGCGGTCGCGAGCCAACCAGACCAGTTTCCAAGAATCCCTTCCTTCGTCGTCAGATTCTGAGTCTGAGTCAGACTCGGGTACAGGTTGAAGCTTCTTCTTTGGAGTTTTCCCTGCACTTGAAATTATACCTTCCTCGACCATCATAATATCAGTTTGATTATTTAATTGTAAATCTGGAACAAATTCAAAATTGGTTACTATTTTTGTCTTAGTCACTTTGTCTTCTGACTCTGGCTCGAATTTACAGGCAAGTATGGATTCTATCTCATCTTCTGATCCGGAGTCAACTTTGAAGTCGGGTGCTGACTCTTCAATATCGGAGCTCTCTTCGTGTAGATTGATTAACTTTTCCCACATCTCCTTGGCACAGTTGAAGGATCCGACCCGCTTCAATTCTTCATTGGTTAGGCCACATTGTAGGATTGCAGTTGCCCTTGCATCCGTCTCGATCTTCCTCAGGGTTGGTTCATCCAGTTGGTCCCACATAAATGATAGTCCATCTTCTGTAGGGAGGTAGAACCCTGTTTGAACGATCATCCATATGTCCATATGGGCCTTCAGATGGAACTCCATTTGACTTCTCCAACAATTGAAGTTTTCGCCAGAGAAGAGTGGTGGACGGGCACTGTTCCATTCTTGGTTGGCCATTTAGTTTAATCTTATACACAAGAGAAATAAAAATGTACCAAGACTTGGTCTTGGATTAGTAGTGCGGGAGAAAAAAATTGCCCAAAATAAATATTGCACGAATTTCGAGGCAGAATAATAATAAAAATTTATGATAATTTTTCTTTTGAAAAAGTTGGCTTTATCAATTCTGATTAGTAAAACAAGAATTAAAGAAAAATTTACTCAAATTAAGATAGCACGAATTTCGAGACAAATATTAAAATAATAAAAAAAAGTTTATGACAAATTTTTAAACACTTGATTGTTATATCAATTTTGACTTATGGTGAAAAAATGAAAATTTAAAATTGAAAAAGGCGTAAGAATACTTTAAATCCACCCACAGATATTATTTATTTGAAAATAAAAGGCGGAGAAGATCGAGTGGTGTTGATTAAAAAAACAAGAAATAAAAAAAAAATTCGTAAATCCGAAAAACTCCCAAATTGGTGGTTGCACCAAATTTGAGCTTCCCCGCTCTGATACCACTTGTTGGATCGAGAGACACGATAGAGGGGGGTGAATATCGTTAAACGTTTTTCGGATGAAAACTAGAGTAAGTACACAGCGGAATAAAATCAATCGCGAACACAGGTAGTTTTACTTGGTTCGGAGCCTAGGTCGACTCCTACTCCAAGGCCCACGGTCGTTGACCGTTTTCTGCGGGCAATTCTGTAGGACCGATGCACGTGAGAGGGGGGGGGGTGTGAATCACGTGACTTTTAAAATCTTCGTTATAAAATCAGAGTCGATAGAAAATTGTACGATGCTTTTTATAACATGCGCAGCGGAAAAATTAAAACGAAATGCGAAAGCGAAAAATAAAAGAAAAAATTACACGAGGAGTTTTACTTCGTTCGGAGCCTTCGCCGACTCCTACTCGAAGGCCCAGGTTCCTTGAACCTTTCCTGTGGGCAATCCACTAAAAACCTCTACCGATAAACTACCGATAGAGTGATTCGAATACAAGATTGGGCGGAAGTGTAACAACCCTACACTTCCCCCTTAAATAATTTAAGTGCAAAAAAAAAAATTCGTTACCCAACACTTAGATTTATCTGAAGCAGCTTGGGTGTTGGGAGCGATCTTCCAGCAGCGGTCGGACAGCGTCGAGTCAAAACACAAACCGCAGCAGAGGAGCGTGGAAGCAAGAGAGCGCCAAAGCTTGAACCAGAATCAAATTTTCTTGTCTGTTAGAGGGCTTGCTTGCTTCTATTTATAGTGCCTCGATGCATGATCTTCTCAGCTCAAATTTTATCCATCAACAAGATAAAATAATAAAAAAAGATAATGTTTCTATCCTTTGCTTCAATTAAGAAAATAATTTAAATAAAATATAAATACAGAATATTGAAAAGTTAACCGAGAGGTTTTATCCTCTTACAATTTTAATTAATAATATAAAAGGAGATTTTATCCTTCCAGCTAAGCTTTACGTGAGAATTTTAAGCATTAGTAGGAATAATTTTATTCTCTAAAAAGAAGGAAATACGAATAATTTAAATGATAATTCATCCTCCACCAAGGCTTTAGATAAGGAATAATTTTATAAAATTCAACTACAAAATTCTAATTAAATAAATTCTGTAAGAATAGAGTTAATGCATTTAGAATCTAATTAAATAAATTCTATAAAATAGAGTTAATGCATTTAGAATCTAATTAAATAAATTCTGTAAAATAGAGTTAATGCATTTAGAATCTAATTAAATAAATTCTGTAAAATAGAGTTAATTAGACCCCGTCCAAACCTGGATAAGGATCTAACTAGGACTCAACCGAGGTCACCAAAATGGGCCTAAGTTGGACCGCGCCTACAGTCCTAAAATAGGACCCGTCCTCACTGGTTCGCTCCTCCAGTGACTTACCTCACTTACCTCGTGCAGCTCTACTCAACTTCTTAACCCACCAGGTCTTCCTGCCAGGGCTCAACCACCCTGGTCTTTTTGCCAAGTTTCAACCAACTTGGGCTTCAGCCAGTTGTCAGGCCCCGTGAACCCAACTGGACTCCTCGCCAGGACTCAACCACCCTGGACTTCCCGCCAGGACTCAACCACCCTGGACTTCAGCCTGGTGTCAGGTCCTAAGTCTTTCAACCCTGCACACTTAGTAAAGAGGTCAAAACCAAAAGCAAGTCTAACTTTAACCTATTTGTCATTCATCAAAACTCAGGTTTAACTATTAGTGCAAATTGCACCAACAATCTCCCCCTTTTTGATGCAATGACAACCTGGGTTAATGTTAGAAAATACCAGATAAAGCAATGAATCCAAGAATAATATGCAAATGACATGCTCTAAGATCAGAAATTTTAATTTTCTAACTCAACCCTTAAACCCTCCCCCTTTGGCATTTATCAAAACAAAGAAATAATAAGTGCGCAAGCATCAGAAATAAAACAAGCAATCAAGTAATATGCCAGCCAAGTAAAAAATACTTTAAGTATTTGGGGAAGAAAGAATGCTTAACAAGCATACTAAGTTTCTGAACTGATTCAGAGGGGTAAGTCAAATTCTTAATTTGACACAAACAATCTGAGAGCATAAATGTTAAAGGAAATGACTAGGTGTAAATTTAGAAATGACTTTTCGAACACCATTTTCAAAAATTAAAAAGGGCTACCTTCAAAATCTTAATCTTTTCCAAAATAAAGAATATCTCAAGGCTAATAATGAAAAAGAGAAGATTTTCCAAAATTTTCTTTTCGAAGGATCATTTAGAATATTTTCAGGATTAATTTGAGAAAAAAAATTTCAAGATAATTTTTTTTATTTTTTTTATTTTATTTTTTTTTAAAATCCTTGTTCAATTAAAGAGGATATTTTCTAAAACAGTTTTCACTAAACATTTTTGAGAGTTAGAATACAAAATATAAACTCAAGCTTGTTGGGACCGGTAGACGAGCTAGAGGGGGGGGTGATTAGCTCCGATTCGCTTGTAGATGATTTGTCGCGGCGGAAGACTTCAAGCAATCGCTAACACAAGGATTTACTTGGTATCCACCCCGGTCGGGTGACTAATCCAAGGATCCACTCTCCTCACACTCTCATACACTATGAAAGTCTCCTTCTTGAGGTGGAGAAACCTCTTACAAGCTTTCACAAAGATACAACAAGAGACAAAGCAAATACAAAAGAAATCTCACAAGATTTACAACAAATAAGCTCACACTTTGCTTTTCTTGTTATCTTCAAGCTTGTGATCGCCTCTAGAACTTTGGAAGTGCACCAACACTAAGCCCCAAAGCTTCTCTTGAAATGGCGTGGAAGAAGAGCTTGCGGCCAAAACCTGCGCGAAAGACCTTATACCCGTCGCCTAGGGTTTGGTGATCGATTACCCAATCGATTACCACGTCACACTTAGCCGTTCAACGGCTAGTTTTCGAACCGTAATCGATTAGCCAATCGATTACCATTGCCCTGAATCGATTACCCAATCGATTCAGAGCCTCTCTGTTCTCTCGCGCAAACCGCCCTAATCGATTAGCCAATCGATTACCGATACCCTGAATCGATTACCCAATCGATTCAGGACCCTTCTGTCCTCTCGCGAAATCACTCTAATCGATCACCTGATCGATTGGCCAATCGATTGCC
>JAGFNQ010003043.1:0-44329 GCA_024364735.1 Boesenbergia rotunda | reverse complement strand
CCCCCGACGTCCAGGGCTCCCCAGGGTGCTATAAATAGAACCCAACGCCCAAGCCTTTTACAACACTCTCGATCCAAAGCTACCACGCTCTTCTGTGCTCACGCCTTGTTCCGGAAACTGCCCAACTCGAGCGACGGCGTCCCACTGCTCCGGAAAGTCAACCAACAACCGGACGTCGGTAAAAGAAGAGATTTTTTTATTAAATGTTTATGGTGCTATACTTGTAAATCTATTTCTGTAAACTGATTTTGCGTTCATATAGAATTGCCCAAAGTAAACGATCAACGATCGTGGGCCTTGGAGTAGGAGTCGACTTAGGCTCCGAACCAAGTAAAAAATATTGTGTTTGTGTGTTTTGTTTCTTTCCGCTGTGCAAATTGCTCTCTCCATAAATTCGAAAAGTTTACCGATATTCACCCCCCCCCTCTATCGGTTCTATCGATCCAACAAGTGGTATCAGAGCGGGAAAGTTCAAACTTGGTGCAACCACCAGTTTAAAAATTTCTTTTCGGATTTTCCTTATTATTTTCAAATTTGTTTTATTTTTTTTTCGTTCTATATTTTTTGTTAATCG
The DNA here is from genome assembly GCA_024364735.1 of Boesenbergia rotunda. Classification (NCBI taxonomy): domain Eukaryota; kingdom Viridiplantae; phylum Streptophyta; class Magnoliopsida; order Zingiberales; family Zingiberaceae; genus Boesenbergia; species Boesenbergia rotunda. Next base: position 43,755 of record JAGFNQ010003043.1, on the reverse strand, counting down.
AGGTTGGTGCAACACCCCTCGATATTTTATTTCCCTTATCCAGCACTACTAATCCAAGACCTAGTCTTGGAAAACTTGTTTTTCTGTTAGTTTTTCTATTACAGATTAAAATGGCCATACAAGAAGGATTCAGCACCGCTAGACCTCCACTTTTCAGTGGAGAAGACTTTTCGTACTGGAAAAGTCGTATGGAGGTCCACCTGAAAACTCAGGTGGATATGTGGATCATCATCCAGTCTGGTCTGGAGATCCCCAAAGACGCCGAAGGACAACCACAAAGCTACTCGGAATGGGACAACACCCTAAAACGCAAAATAGAAGCCGATGCAAAAGCAACACAAACCCTACAATGCGGGCTGACAAAGGAAGAGCTGAACCGAGTAGGCCCCTTCAACAGTGCCAAAGAGCTATGGGCAAAATTGATTGAGCTACACGAAGGAACGTCAGACACCAGGATCAGCAAGAGGGATCTGCTCCTGAACAAATTGTACACTATCAAGATGGCCAATAACGAAACAGCAGCCCAACTCCACGCACGCATCCAAGAATTAATGAACGGTCTTCACACGATAGGTCACAAGGTCGAAAACCGTGACCTAATAAGGTATGCCCTAAACGCTTTCCCTAGAAATACCTTGTGGGCATCTATGGTAGATGCATAAAAGGTTTCAAGGGATCTCTCCAAAATTAAATTAGATGAATTATTTTCTGAGTTAGATCTTCATGAGCAGACTAACTGCAATATGGCCGAGAAGAGTATTGCCTTTTTTGCAGGAAAAACTGGAAAAACGACAAAAAAGAAACCTCAACCTCAATCCGAGCCCAACTCTGATTCAGATGAAGAGATGAAGAAGAAGATCAATCTGAGCTGGTCCGATTGGCCCGAAGCTACTACAAAAAATTGAAAAATCAAGCCAACACATGGAGGACAAGCCGAAGAAAGGATGAACCAACTGAACCATCAAATGACAAATACAAGCCCAACGTAACTTGCTACGAGTGCAAGAAGAAGGGCCACTACAAGACAGAATGTCCAAATCTGAAGGAGTCCAAGAAGACAAGAAGGAAAAAGGCACTCCAAGTAACCTGGGACGAATCTTCCTCAGAAGAAGAAGAGGAAGCACCCCAGTCAAACCTACTAGCCCTGACCGCCTCAGAAAAATTCGAGACTGAGTCAGAATCAGAACAGGACGACGGCGAGCTAACTTTTACAGAGGACGGCGAAATTAAGGTAACTGGTTTTAATAGATTTCAATTAAGTGAATTAATTTCATTTCTTTCTCAAGATTTTGCAAAAGCCAAACTCCGAGTCGAGTCCCTCCGACAGGAAGTAAAACTCCTGAAAGAGGGAGCTGACTCTAAACCCTTAACCGAGAAGGTTCAGGAAGGAACTCCTACTCAAGTTGAAAAACTTGAAAATGAAAACTCCTCCCTGAAAACTCAGGTTAAGGATCTTAGATCAGCCTTAGAACGATTTACTTCTGGTTCCAAAAATCTTGACATGATTCTTGGGAAACAGAAGTCCGTTCTAAATCGATTCGGACTTGGCTACCGAACCAAATCTTGACAAAGATCGTATTTAGCTGTACTGAATCAGTCCAGAGGAAAAATTCAGGCATGGGTACCTAAACTGTGCCTGAACCAACCAACAGGATCAAATCAGTATTGGATCCACAAGGACAAGATTCACATCTTGCCTAACCATCACCGTGGCTTTAGTCCAGGGGGAGCCAAACTGAAAACAATATTTATAGTTCATTAAAATTTAATTTTTTTTTATTGCAAATTGTTTGATTGATTGTTTATTTAAAATTTTTGCAATTTACCATGCTTAAAATTAGAAATGGTTAGTATAAGGACTGAACACACTTAACTGAAACTTGACAACATAGTATTGGGTGGAGGTGAGATGATAGTACGTTAGGGAAGCCAATTTGGCGGAACTAGCCGAAGCTACCGATCCAAGACCCAAACTAGTTAGACCAGAAATTTTTCAAAGAATAATTTTGAAAATGAAATTTCATTAAAAGGCTTTGTCAAGGAAAGGGTGGATGATCCCATAAGGCTACGGCCAAAGAAGGCCTAGTGCCTCGCCAAGACCTGGAAGCCAATTTTTGAAATTCAAATTCAAATTAATTTTTGTCAAATTCGAATCTAACACAAAAATTCAGTTATTTGTAGATTTAAACTTCTTTAGAAAAATTTAATTGTTTTCAAAATTAAGTTTTTCAAAAATTTAATTGTTTTCAAAATTAAGTTTTTCAAAAATTTAATTGTTTTCAAAATTAAGTTTTTTAAAAATTTAATCGTTTTCAAAATTAATTAATTTTTAAAATTTAGTTATTTTTAAAATAAACTTTCAACTTTCAAAACTATCAAAACCTGTCTCACAAAACCTATAAGGTTAACGTGATTGAAAACCCTAGATTTGGGTGAGACAGACTAGGAAGTGAAGCTCAATTTAAGCTATTCCTGACTCTAATTGGATCCAAATCAAGAAAATTCTTTATGCGTAGGAACATAAAGATTTGGACCAATGGATGTTGGATAGCGGTTGCTCTAGACACATGACTGGAGATAAATTGAAGTTCACCAAGCTCAAACTCAAAAACCTAGGCTCAGTGGCATTTGGTAATAATGCTACACTCAAGGTAATTGGGTCAGGTAATATTGAGCTTAAATCTGATTTCATTATTAAGAAAGTTCTATTGGTTGAAAACTTTAATTTTAACTTGCTTAGCATAAGTCAGTTATGTGATTCTGGTTATATAGTTACTTTCAACAATTCTAACTGCCTGATTAGAAATGAACAAGACTCAGAAATCATACTTAAGGGCACTAGGAAAAACAATGTATATACTATAAATCTTCCCCTTATACCCAAATGTATGTTAACACAATTAGAACAATCAAACCTCTGGCATAGGAGATTAGGTCATACCAATTTGAGAACTATCTCAAAAATTACCCAACTTGGCTTAATCAAAGGTATTCCCAAAATCAAAAATAATGAAAACCTAATATGTGAATCATGTAATCAAGGTAAACAAACCAAATCCAATCACAAACTAATCCAGTCTGATTTAACTCAAACCACACTTGAGCTCCTGCACCTTGACCTATTTGATTCACATGGAGCCAAGTCACTAAGCGGGAACCGATACTGCTTAGTAATAGTTGATGATTACTCAAGGTTTACCTGGGTAAGGTTCCTAAAAACCAAAGATGAAACCCTAAACCTATTTATTGAATTCTGTAAACTAATTGAAAATCAAAACGACACTAAAATTAAAAGCCTTAGGAGAGTGTGTTGCTCAACTTTTATGGATGATGCACACACTTAAGGACTTCCAGCTCAACTACACCCAAACTCAAGTATTTATTGACAATATAAGTTCAATTAATTTAACTAGGAATCCAATCCAACACTCCAGAACCAAACATATAGAAGTCAAACATCATTTTGTAAGAGACCATGTAGCAGGGGTGAAATAGTACTTAAGTATATTGACTCTAAATCCAACCTAGCTGATATATTCACAAAACCCTTACCTGAATCTGAGTTCAACTCACTAAGAAGGCAGTTAGGATTGTGCTCAGTAGAATAGATTATTTTTCTGATTTAAAATTTTTTCTTCTAAAATTAGAATTTGAAAAACTGCTTTACTTAATTTCAAAATTAGTTTTCATTTTCGACTTAGTTTTATATTTCAAAACTACCCCCTTTTTCAAAACTAGGGCTTTTTCAAAAATGGACTTAGCCTAGGTCCTAACCCTAGAACTGCATGCACCTATAGACTTAGAAGCCAGCATCTCACAAGCACCTTAGGGTACTTTTGATTGATAACCTAGAAAGGGTTGAGATGCTTAGGTCATTGCCTTAATTCAAGATGCTTTAAGTCAGTGCATCTGCAGTAATTGGGGCACTAAATACAACTTACACAGCAATCAAGTTAAGTGTCAAGCTTAGAAAATCTAACTTGAACAGAAGCACTTAACATGACTAACCCCAGCAAAAACTACTGTTTCTAACAGTTAGTATGTAGCTAATTGGGTTAGACAGGTCCCTACAGAGAAAATTAGGAATTGATTCAGTACAGCAAAATCTTACTTATTTCTTTTATGCAATCTTATTTTTTGCTACACTTATCGGTTTTGATATATGGCAAAGGGGGAGAGATAGAAAAGGAGAGAGTAAAATTAAAATTAATTTTTGTTATTCAAAAAGTTTGCATAAGGAAATTTTTTTTAGCTGTTCATAAAGCTTTCAAAGTTTTTACTCAAGCTTTCAAAAGTTTTATCCTATTCATTCAAAAAGCTTTCAAAATCTTCTTTGGGAAAGGAGAGAGTAAAATATTTTTCTCAAATATTTTTACTTTATCCTTTATTCAAAAAGCTTTCAAAATACTTAAGTTTAAAATTTTCTAAGTACTTAAACTTTTCAAAAACCTTTTCAAAATTAGCTAAGTACTTAAGAAAAAATCTTCTTCAAATTATTAACTAAGTACTTAGGTTTTTTTTTAAATTTATTAATTAAGTAAGTACTTAAGTTTTTCAAAATTCGTTACGTACTTAAATATTCAAAAATTTATTATTAACTACTTAAGCTTTCCAAAATGTACTAAAGTTTTTTTTTCTTCTTACTTAAGCGTTTGAAATCTTAGCAAGTACTTAAGTTAACACTTTCAAAACTTTTGAGTACCTCAAAACATAAAACGTTAAACCTTTTTAAGTACTCTAATTATGCTTCAAAAACTTACCTATGTACTTTTAACTTAAGTTATTGAAAGATCTCTAAGTACCTAAAACTTAAGTTTTCAAAGTACAAGTAAAGTTTTTAACCCCACGAATTTTTGAAAAATCTAGGGGGAGATTCCTTCCAGGGGGAGGGAACAAATTTCTTGCTTTTGATTAAACTTAACTTTTTGAACTAGGGTTGCCATAAATCAAAAAGGGGGAGATTGTTGGTGCAGAAAGCACCTAAGTCAAACCTGTGTTTTGATAATGGCAACATAGCTCAAAAGTTAAGTTTTACTTGTTGTCTAACACGTTACTCTAGTGTACAGGAAAAGCCCTAGCGAAGGACTGCTAGGCACTGGCGAAGGAATGCCAGGGTAAAAAGACCTAGCAAAGGACTGCTAGGCACTGGCGAAGGAATGCCAGAGTCAAAAGCCCTAGCGAAGGACTGCTAGGCGCCAGGCGAAGGACAGCCTGGGACTGAAGCCCTAGCGAAGGAATGCTAGGCACCGAGCGAAGGGCAGCTCGGCATCCAAGACCTGACAAAGGACCGTCAGGCAAAAGGCCAACCAAAGGAGCGGTTGGCATAAGGTAAATTCTCCCGAGAGAAGTAGGTGAGGACGCGTTCCCCGTCGAGGGAACAGTAGGCGTCGGTTCGACCTAGGGCTCCATTTTGGAGACCAAAGTCAGAACCAAGACAGCTAAGGCTGTATAAACTAATTGTTTTATTGTGTTTTGGACTAGCCCTGGATGCAGGACCGAAGGAACGTGTGTCTGCAACTCAGAGAGCCTCAAAGGAGTGAGGCAGCAGCTGAGCAGGGCGCCCTGAGTGTCCAGGGCACCCCCAAGGTGAACCAGAACCAAGTGAAGCAAAAAGGGCTTCGGCTGCTTACTGGGCACGGTGCCCTCAGCAGGCAAGGCACCCTCGTCAGCCAGGGCGCCCTCAGCAACCAGTGTGCCTCCGCGCCCAAGACTGCGAAGCTTCATCTTTATCCACTGCCGAGATTTCTGCGCGGAAGAAGTCATCCAAGGTGCCCTCTACGACCAAGGCGCCTCCAGAGTCAAACTTATCCCTATTCGGATGGGATGACGCTTGACCGAGATAAAAGTGGATCGCTGGACACGTGGCAGGGCGCCCCCGACGTCCAGGGCGCCCCAGGGTGCTATAAATAGCACCCAACGCCCAAGCCTTTTACAACACTCTCGATCCAAAGCTACCACGCTCTTCTGTGCTCACGCCTTGTTCCGGAAACTGCCCAACTCGAGCGACGACGTCCCACTGCTCCGGAAAGTCAACCTACAACCGGACGTCGGTAAAAGAAGAGATTTTTTTTTATTAAAAGTTTATGGTGCTATACTTGTAAATCTATTTCTGTAAACTGATTTTGCGTTCATATAGAATTGCCCAAAGTAAACGATCAACGATCATGGGCCTTGGAGTAGGAGTCGACCTAGGCTCTGAACCAAGTAAAAAATACTGTGTTCGCGTGTTTTGTTTCTTTCCGCTGTGCAAATTGCTCTCTCCATAAATTCGAAAAGTTTACCGATATTCACCCCCGCCTCTATCGGTTCTATCGATCCAACAACCTCCCCCTAAACTTGACATAGTCCTTGGAAGCTTGTTGACAATAAGTATTCTTCCTCTGAGTTCTTAGGGTTCAGTTCAGATCAAAAGAATTATTTAATAATTTTAAAGATAATTGCCAAATAAAATACTTGTTAGAACTAATTTCTTTTGGTTTAGACTCCCCCTAAATTTGACACATCCTAGGAGTTCTTGTAGATCATTAGGTAGACCTCCTTTGTGTCTTTAGGGTTTATCAAAATAAAAAATTTTGAACAACCTTTTGAGTATGATAACTTTCAAGGAAATAAATTTTTGAAAACATAACTCGAAATGATAGCACAGTTTTCGAAAAACATTTTAAAATGACGATTATTTTTCAAACAGATAATAGTATACGAGGGTTTTTGAATCAACTTTTGAAAAACTTATTGTGAGATGATAATAAGTTTTAGAGCATAAGGTTTTTGAAAAATTTGAATTTTTGAAAAAGATTAAGAAGAACTCCCCCTGTATCCGACACAGTCTGACTTTTATCTAAGTTCCTTAAGGGATTTCAGTGTTGACCAGGTTTGACTATGTTAACTAGGGTTGACTGTGTTGACCAAGTTTAACTCAGTTGACTATGCTTGACCAATTAATAAGTAAATCAAACAAGCCCTAGATTCTATTTAAAATGAGTCTATTTTGATATTTAACATGAAATTCAATATTTTTTTTAAAAAAAAATAGAGATGAAAAAGTAGGGTATAGTAAACTAAATTAAATTTTGAATAAATTTGAATGTACTTTGAGTTTTATTTAAGAGGATAGTGACATATACTCTTAGGTCCTAGATATCTCACCCAGTTCTATGTGATTAAACATGTTAACCTTATGTGTTTTGTGAGATAAATATTTTAATAGAAAGATTTATTTTGAAAAGGTCATGATTAATTTTGAAAAGTAAAATTAATTTTTAAACCCAATTTAAATTTATTTTGAAAAGAGATATTTGAATCTAAAATTAACTAAAAATTTGTGTTAGATTCGAATTTAACAAAGAGTTAATTGAATTTGAATTTCAAAAATTGGCTTCCAGGTCTTGGCGAGGCACTAGGCCTTCTTTGGCCGTAGCCTTATTGGATCATCAACCCTTTCCTAGACAAAGCCTTTTAGTGAAATTTCATCTTCAAAATTACTTTTTGGTAAATTCTGGTCTAACTAGTTTGGGTCTTGGATCGGTAGCTTCGGCTAGTTTCACCAGTCTAAAGAGACCAAGTAATGTATACTTGACCTTATTAGAAAAGGCTTCCCTAACGTACTATCATCTCACCTCCACCCAATACTATGTTGTTCAAATTTCAGTTAAGTTGATTCAGTCCTTAAACTAACCAATCCTAATTCAAAGCATAATAAAATAAACAAACAAGAAAAGTAATCAACTAAGTCACGTCATAATTGTAATGATATTCTAGGTTTTTAGAATTAGCAAGATTGTGAATTAGACTTTCTAGCATTTTGACCTTATGTTTCAATATTTCATCTTCTCGTTCCAATTTACTAATGTTTGTTTTAACTAATTTATAAGGTTCAATCATATTATTCAAGGTAAATAATGGATTTTCAAATACTGTAAATTTACCTTTAGATTTCTTTTTGGAGGTCTCCCCCTTGATTTTAGTCATCTTTCTTTTCCTGGATTGTTTCTTCAGTATTTTGTAGTGGTCGCGAGTCAACCGGACCAATTTGGGTCGATCTCCTCCATTGTCTTCTTATTCCGAGTCTGAGTCAGACTCGGGTACAAGTTGAGGCTTCTTCTTTGGTGGTTCTCTTGGAGCTTTTCCTGCAATAGAAATTACACCTTCCTCGACCATTACAGTATTTGTTTGATTACTTAATTGTAATTCAAAAAAAGTTTCAAAATTGATTACCATTTTTGTCTCAGTCAATTCGTCTTTTGACTCTGGTTTGGATTCGTGTTCAGACTCTGACTCGGTTGTTTGTGCTTGGACCGAGAGTGCAAGATAGCTTATTTGATCTTCTTCTTCTTCTAAGATCTCTTGATGAAGATTAATCAATTTTTTCCAAATTTCTCCCGCACATCTGAATGGACCTACTAGTTCGAGTTGCTCCTTGGTTAGGCCACATTGTAGGATTGCAGTCGCCTTTGCATCTGTCTCGATCTTCCTCAGAGTTGGTTCATCCAATTTATCTCAGGCGATCAACATTCCATCTTCTGTAGGTACTGTAAAGCCCGTTTGGATTATCATTCATAGCTCTAGATGGGCCTTTAGGTGGGATTCCATTAGCCCCTTCCAGGTTCTGAAGTTCTCGCCAGAGAATAGAGGCGGACGAACACTGTTCCATTCTTGATTGGCCATTAACGATAATTCTTGCACACAAAGAGAAAAAAATAGAAATGTACCAAGACTTGGTCTTGGATTAGTAGTGCGGGAGTGAGAGAAAAAATAGCCCAACAAAAATATTTCATGAATTTCGAGGCAGAATAATAAAATAATAATAAAAGCTTTTGAGATAAATTTTTAGAAAATGAATATTCTGATTAATGAAAAAATAAGAGTTAAAAAAAGGTTGCTCGAATTAAGGTGGCACGAATTTCAAGAAAAAAATATTAAAATAATGGTAAACTAAATTTATGATAAATTTTCAAAAATTGATCGTTTTAACAATTCTAACTTATGGTGAAAAAATGAGAATTCAAAATTGAAAAAGGCAAAAAAGCAAAAAAGATCGAGTGGTGTTGCACCAAACTCGATTAACAAAAAAAAATAAAATAATTTTGAAAATCCGAAAAACTCTCAAATTGGTGGTTGCACCAAATTTGAGCTTCCCCTCTCTGATACCACTTGTTAGGACCAAAAGGAACTTAGATATCTCCACAATGGTATGATATTGTCCATTTTGGGCCTAAGCCCTCATGGTTTTGCTCTTGGGCTCTCCCCAAAAGGCCTCTTACCAATGGAGATATCAAATTCCTTATAAACCTATGATCTTTCCATGTGTTATTCAATATGGGATTAAGTTTGCACTCTTGCAACCCCTAACAAAGGACCTACTAGGACCACATGCCCCCACCACAAACGGAAACCCTTTCCGTTTTTGATGTCTGATCCACCAGGACTTTGCCCCTCGGTCCACTTGACCTACTAGGACTTCACCACCTAGCCGCAATTAGAACTGGTCCTCTTGATCAAGACATGGGAGCCCAGAGCGGCAGCAGCTGAGTACGGCGCCTCGGAGGTCCCGGGCGCCCCCATGGTCAAGGTAAAGCAGTAAACAAAATAAAGTGCTTCAAAGGCTTACTGTCCAGGGCGCCCCCTGTGTCCCGGGCGCCCCCAACGTCCCGGGCGCCCCCAGTGCCCAAGCTACCCTGGGTTCAAGCCAACGAAGTGAACATATCTAGAAGCCAGCATCTCACAAACACCTTAGGGTACTTTTGACTGATAACCTAGAATGGGTTGAGATTCTTAGGTCTTTGCCTTAATTCAAGATGCTTTAAGTCAGTGCATCTGTAGTAATTGGGGCACTAAATACAACTTAAACAGTAATCAGGTTAAGTGTCAAGTTTAAAAAATCTAACTTGAACAGAACACTTAACTTGACTAACCCTAGTGAAAACTACTGTTTATAACAGTCAGTAAGTAGCTAAGTGGGTTAGACAGGACCCTAATGAGATAATCGAAATTGGTTTTGTTCAGTTCATATCTTGAATTGGTCTAGTATAGCATATTATTATATCCTTATACAATTTATTTATTTTTGCTATGCTACTTTGCTTTTTGATATATGGCAAAGGGGGAGAGACAGGAAAAGAGAGAAGCTTCAAATTTTTTTCAAAATTCAAAACTTTATCCTTTCTTATCAAAAAGTTTAAGCTAAGTGTTTTTTTTCAAAGGGGAGAGATAGGAAAAGAGAGAAGCTTCAAATTTTTTTTTTTCAAAATTCAAAACTTCATCCTTTCTTATCAAAAAGTTTAAGCTAAGTGTTTTTTTTCAAAATTGCTTTCAAAGTACTTAAGCTAAATTTATTAAAAATTTCTAAGTAGTACTTGACTTAAATTGTTTTCAAAAATTTCTAAGTAGTACTTGACTTAAATTGTTTTCAAAAACTTCTAAGTAGTACTTGACATAAATTGTTTTCAAAAATTTCTAAGTACTTGACTTAACCTAATTTCAAAATTATTTTTAAGTACTTAACCAAAGCTGCTTACAAAAGTATTTCGAAGTACTTAAACTCAAGCTAGGTTCAAAACTTCTTCTAAGTATTTATCTTGAATAGAAAAGTTTCTAAAGCACTAAAGAGATTGAATTTTTTTTCAGAAAATGATTCTACTAAGTTTTTTACTTAAATTTTTCTAAGTGTAAAGTTTCTAAGTGTCCAAACCAAATGTTCTAAAACTTCTGTTGAAAAATGTTTTAAGTGTTGAAAAATCAATTCCATCTTTAGACTTAGAAATGTTTTCAAACCCCACGAACTTTTGAAAAACCTAGGGGGAGATTCCTTCCAGGGGGAGGAAACTAAACTATTATATCACTTATTTTAATTAACTTAACTTTTTGAACCGGGTTGTCATAAATCAAAAAGGGGGAGATTGTTGGTGCAGACAGCACCCAAGTCGAACCAGTGTTTTGATAATGACAAAGGGATCAAAAGTTAAGATATAATGTTGATCTAACATATTTACTAAGTGTACAGGAAAAGAATCCCTAGGTACACTAGGCACGAAGTCCTGGTCGAGGACTGGGCACGAGCCCTGGCAAGGAGCTGGGCACCGATGACCTGCTCAGTAGGTGGGCACGAAGACCTGGTCAGGTGCATCGGGCAAAAAGTCCAACCGGAGGAGCTGGTTGGCAAAAGGTAAACTCTCCTGAGAGGAGTAGGTGAGGATGCGTTCCCCGTCGAAGGAACAGTGTTGAGGCAATCGGCCCTTAAATGATTGGAAGATCATGATTTTGATGTGTGTGGTTGAATATGTTTAAGGTTAGAGTGTTATATTGTATTTGATATGTGTGATTGAGTTTGCAGGACTTGGAAAATCACACATGGTGGACATATCCGAGGGATGAGAGCCGAGGGAGGAGAGCTCCAAGGGTAAGCCGGGAAGTGGACTTCAAGGGCACACATGAAGGGTGGCATGGAGGCAAGACAAGGGAAGGCTTGCGTGCGCATCCGAGGGACGATAGCTAGAGGAAGAGTACTTTAAGGGGCGAGCCAAGGGAGCAGACCTGAAGGTACACATGAAGGAGAAGGTCCAGAGTGGCTAGAGCTGAGCTGGGAGGCAGGGCAGTCAACTAACCTGGAGGCAGTCAACTGCCAAAACTCACAGAAAGTTTGTAGGTTCTGACCAGTCGACTGGCAGTTGGGCAGTCGATTGGTATACCCCGAAACTAGCCGTTGGCTAGCAATTAATGCTAGGCCATTTGACTGCCCCAGGGGCAGTCGACTGGTGCGGGCTGGACAGATTGCGAATCTGTCCTGTTCACCTATAAAAGGAGCACTTTTTGTACGTGCACGGTACGGTTTCGTTCAGTGTCGAAGTGCTGCTCGTGTGTAGAGTGATTCTTGCTTCCTCTCTCGTATTTCTACATCTATAAAGAGGAAGATCTTGCTGTAATGGTTTCTCCACCTCAAGGAGACTTTTCGATAGTGAAAAGTGGTGCTCGCGTGTGGATCGTTGGACTAGTCACCCATCTGGGTGGATACCAAGTAAACGATAAGTGTTAGCATTGTTTTCAATTCCTTTGCATATTATTTCCGCTGCGCTAACAATTCTGTAGAGATCTAAGATCCGAAAAAATGCATTCACCCCCCTCTGCATGCCTGAAATGATCCTTCAGTTGGTATCAGAGCCGGTGCATTTTGGAAGATCTAACATTCAACCAGAACAATTGTGATGGCGTTTCAAGAGGGATACTCCACCGCACGACCTCCGTTCTTCGATGGGAATGACTTCACCTATTGGAAAGGTAGGATGCAATACTACCTCATCAATGATATTGAAAATTGGATAAGTGTTGCAGATGGCTCCGAGGCGCCCGTCGATGAATGAGGAGACTCAACACCAATGAGATCATGGTCGAAGGAGGTGATGAAGAGGGCGCAATCAAATGCTAAGGCCACCACCACATTCCAATGCGGGCTCTCGAAGGAGAAACTGAACAAGGTGGGGTCATTTAAGAGCACCAAGGAACTGTGGAACAAGTTGGTAGAGTTGAACGAGGGGTCAAACGAGTCCAGAAGAGCCAAGAAGGACTTGTTGGTGGCCCAACTGCAATCCCTTTCCATGAAGAGCAATGAGACCGTCAGCCAGCTACATGGAAGGGTAAAGGAAGTGATAAATGAGCTCCATGTGATTAGAGAGAAGATCGAGAACCGGGACATCGTCAGGTATTCCACTGTGGATCCTGACGCTGGATCTTCTAAAGTAATAATTCTGCGAATTTGTGTTAGTATGTTCTGAGTCTCATCTGCCATTCCAACTAATTTATCATACTGGTTAGGGTACATCATTCTCCATTGAATAAAAATTTTCTTTTTTGTTTCTCCCAAAAGATTCTCAACATATTGTACCTTTGTTCTGTTGTCACTCCGGATCTTTAAGTCCACAACATTTGTAGTGATTGATTCCCACCTAGAAATGACATCATGATATAAACCAATGTTATCAGGGAGTACTAGCATAGCACCTGCTTGCTGCTGTGCAGATGGTAATGTCCAAGTTTCATTGGAATACATCTTCTGCATGTTTCCTAATTTTGTACCATAATATCCTGGGTCATTATAGACATTTGGTTCCTCCTTCTTAATTGTCGCAGGTGCATATTGAGGTGGCCCCATAGTAGCATCTGGTGGTGGATGATACTCAGATATAGCTGATGTCGATGCTAACAGACTTTCATTAGGCCTTTGTTCTGGGTAATCCATTTCTATTTGCTCTTCTATAGTGGCCACATATTCCTCTTCAACATCATCTGTATCAAATTCGAAGCTAGTAGTGGCAGAATAATATTCAGCAAGTGAAGAAGAAGACTTATCTGCGGTATCATCATCCCATGAGGGATTTTCAGGCTTATATGTATAATAATAGTCTGGCTGCTGAGGAATTGCATATGATACATAATAATCATACTTTCCACTTGGTTCTCCCAGCGTATCCCATTTAGGATCTTCGTCAGAAACCCCCTGAAAATTCTGAAAATAGTTGTCCGGAAAAGGTCTTCTTACCCCATCACCTTCCGCGAATGGATTAATCCATTCTTCATCAGAAAGGGCATATAAATGTTCTTCTTCATCAGAAAGGGTAGGTAAATGTTCAATTGGCTGCCATGGCCGTCTGTTTCGTCGTTGCTGTTCAAGTTGTTGTTGTTCTTCATAGTATTCTTCGACCGATATTTGGCCATCTAAAAGCTTCCTGAAAGGATCATCATAATATTCTTTGGTTCTTGAAACGCCAGGGTTGTCTTTGTGGAGAGTTGTTGGCCAATACTCATCATTTTCCATGATATACTCATGGGGTGCAGCATAAATGACCTGCTTGCCTTTATGTGTTTCTTCTTGAAGTGGAATTTGCTGGTTTGTTGATCCGAATCCTTGAGTACCCCTTTGAGTACTTGCAAATTCGGTGACCTCAATTACTTCTGGAAGACTTATTTTCTCAATAATTAATTGGGCCACCGCTTCTCCTTTAAAAATCATGATATTTTCATAATTCAAATTAAATACCAAGATTTTTACCTCTCCTCTATAGTCTTGGTCAATAACGCCAGCTCCCACATGGAGTCCTTGTCTCCAAGCTACCCCTGATCTGGTTTCTATTCTTCCATAATGTCCTTCAGGAATTTGTACGACGATTCCTGTGGAGAGCAAGGCCCTATCTCCAGGGCTAATTTCATAATTATCAATAATTGCTAAATCATACCCCACCGCTCCAGCTGTTTGTCGTTGTGGTAGTATGGCGTGTGGAGTGAGTCTTTTGACTTTTAATATTGGAGATACTTCTTCGTCTTCTAAGAAAGCCAAAATTTCCTGCTCTGGTGAATCTATTTGCTCATATTGGCACACTGGTTGCTCAGCTACCGGTGTATATCCTTCAAACTGCAAACTTATGCTTCCATCCAGTAAAGTTCTGGTATTTACTTGGGTAGGCGCCACTGGATTTCTTCTTATTGATGGTCTCAATATCCATCTTTGTTGTTGTAATTGCTCAGTAGTGAAGCGGGTTCCTGGCAAAGCATGTACTCCTCGACTAGTTAAATAATCTATAACATTTTGTACATTATAAGCAAAATTAGTGAAACTTGTATTTGTTAATCTCCCAATCATCATTTTGGTGAGGAGTAAATTGCTAGAACCGCCTTGCCACTCCGTATATCCATGCGTTTGAAAAGATATTTCTATGTGATTTGCGAAATCTTCCAGGCTCATCATTATATCAGGAATGACATAAACCATTTGTGTCCCTCTGGTTAAGTCCATCTCCATTGTTGCTATAATTGATCTATCATCCCTCCATCTAGTATCTCTAAGGACTGCTAGGGCCATGACACCAGTATCTCGTCGATGCAAAGCATAAAGTCTTACCATAATAAGACCGATGTGGATATGTTGAAATCCTGCTTCCCTGAGAGTTTGTTGGCTTTGTTCTGTTACAAGTGGCAGATCCACTTGATTATTTTCTACGCAAAGAATATCTTCTTCCGAATAGTGCTGGTATACTCTATGTTGAGTAGGTCTGTATCCTGTGGAATAGAGAACTTCGGCTGGAACCATACCAGCCCTTTGTGATCGAGAAATTTCTAACTCAGCTTTAGGACTTAATTGAGCTTCTATAGTTCTTCTGAATCTCCTTTGGCTCGGCATCAATCGCCGCTGTAGATTAAGAATTCGCCGTTGGTTTCGCCTATAATCACAAATCTGGTCCTCCGAGCTAGGTACAGTTGTTGTAGTTGTAAGTACTGCTGGAGGTCTTGTTGAAGTACTTGTTCTTGAAAAATTGCTAATTTTCGTTTCTCTTTTTCAAGGATCATTGCTGGGTCTTTGAAGACAAAAATAGATCCTGTCTTCTTTGGGATGATTGGATTACTTCCCAGATTTAATCCTCCGATTCTTCTTGTTAAATCATCTATAGAATCTTCAAGTTCCTTGGATGAAGTTGTGGGTGTCCTGATGGAAGTAGGAACTCTCTTCACCAGGCTTTGTAATTCTTGAACCTGCTCAGTTAAGCTGATAATCAAAGAAATCAAAGTATTATTTTGCTTTACCACGGTTTTTAAAAGATCAAAACTCGTTTTAAGCTCAACAGTGGAGGTCAATCCTACTGCTGGTGTTTCAATTGCTTCTGTGATTTTTAAGGCCCTTATGTAATCAATGTTCTCTCTTTGTTCTTCTAAATTCATCCGCCACCAATTAGCCTTTTAACCTCCTCTACTAAATATTCAACTTTACGAACACTCTTTTTCAACTCCTCAATGAGTTTAAGAGCTTCTTCTTCAACAAGCTTAGGTTGTCTGACAACTTCCCGAACTAAGTTTCGGACTTCCGTATTTGTCAACGATTTTTGGCTAATTATAGCCTTGTGAAGTCTCACAATTTCTTGTCTTAGCTCCTTTTGCTCTTCCTCTATCACGTAAAAGTGTTTCAAAGTTACTTTAGAAAGTAGAGTAAGTCGGTTATAAACCACGCCAATATTATTAGCAATTTCAGAAGATTTTGGTCTACTAGTTTCAGCTAGGTCAAGGTATTCAATGTTTACGGTTCGGGATTTACTATACCATTCCCTAATATTTTGTTCAAATCGTTCACTCATGAATCAATACCTACTTTTCTCTTTTGCTTACAGCTTAGGAGTCAGTAAAACTTTCATGCTCACCTGACGGGCAATTGCTCTTCTTGAGAGTCGTACAAGCACTGCAGTCTTTTGCAATTAGTTAACCAACTCGGTCGCCTTATTATAGAAGAGAATTATAAGTCATAATTCACGTTCAAGCTATATATCTGAGAATATACTTGTTTGAGGCCTTTCAGCTTACCGTCTTACGCACTTACTAGCCTTGCGGAAATTCCGGACCAAGGATGCATGTCGAGTCTCTACCTTCCAGCCTCTAAGTCTTTCTCAGGAAACTATAACTATCTGAAAAGATTTTGTAAATATAAACGGGAATAGTAATAATATAACCCTTACCTTCAACCTTGAATTTTGAAATTTAGCCTGCCATTAACTGCAAGCTCTGATACCAAAAATAGGATCGTTCTTGAATTAGAAAAGAAACCCGAGCTTAGAGCTCAGAGATTTTATTTCTTCAAGAAAACAAGCTAACACAAGCTTATACACTAAACTTCTGAGGGAATGAGTGTCTTGGGTGTTCTCAAGACATGCTCAAACCCTTTGTTTGCTTGGCCTTTTATAGACATAAAGGTTGCATATGAACTGAGGCGGGTGTAATTTCTTTGAACCCCATCGTCCCTCAATTATTTGCCCTTTAGCATCTAATCAGGCTTTACAGCACAAAAGCTAAAGTAATGCATTATTAAAGTAGTAGTGTGCTGTAAAATAGCTCTATTATTAAAGTAGTATAGTGTGCTGTAAAGACCCTTAGCTGGAAGGATAAACCGACAGCGGTCCTTTCGGAATATTTGCTTTTGTGCTGTAAAGCCTGATTAGATGCTAAAGGGCAAATAATTGAGGGACGATGGGGTTCAATGAAATTACACCCGCCTAAGTTCATATGCAATCTTACGTCTATAAAAGGCCAAGCAAACAAAGGGTTTGAGCATACCTTGAGAACACCCAAGACACTCATTCCCTCAGAAGTTTAGTGTATAAGCTTGTGTTAGCTTGTTTTCTTGAAGAAATAAAATCTCTGAGCTCTAAGCTCGGGTTTCTTTTCTAATTCAAGAACGATCCTATTTTTGGTATCAGAGCTTGCAGTTAATGGCAGGCTAAATTTCAAAATTCAAGGTTGAAGGTAAGGGTTATATTATTACTATTCACGTTTATATTTACAAAATCTTTTCAGATAGTTATAGTTTCCTGAGAAAGACTTAGAAGCTGGAAGGTAGAGACTCGACATGCATCCTTGGTCCGGAATTTCCGCAAGGCAAGTAAGTGCGTAAGACGGTAAGCTGAAAGGCCTCAAACAAGTATATTCTCAGATATATAGCTTGAACGTGAATTAAGACTTATAATTCTCTTTTGTAATAAGGCGACCGAGTTGGTTAACTGATTGCAAAAGACTACAGTGCTTGTAAGACTCTCGAGAAGAGCAATTGCCCGTCAGGTGAGCATGAAAGTTTTACTGACTCCTAAGCTGTAAGCAAAAGAGAAAAGTAGGTATTGATTCATGAGTGAACGATTTGAACAAAATATTAGGGAATGGTATAGTAAATCCCAAACCGTAAACCTTGAATACCTTGACCTAGCTGAAACTAGTACACCAAAATCTTCTGAAATTGCTAATAATATTGGCGTGGTTTATAACCGACTTACTCTACTTTCTAAAGTAACTTTGAAACACTTTTACGTGATAGAGGAAGAGCAAAAGGAGCTAAGACAAGAAATTGTGAGACTTCACAAGGCTATTATTAGCCAAAAATCATTGACAAATACGGAAGTCCGAAACATAGTTCGGGAAGTTGTCAGACAACCTAAGCTTGTTGAAGAAGAAGCTCTTAAACTCACTGAGGAGTTGAAAAAGAGTGTTCGTAAAGTTGAATATTTAGTAGAGGAGGTTAAAAGGCTAATTGGTGGCGGATGAATCTAGAAGAATAAAGAGAGAACATTGATTACAAAAGGACCTTAAAAATCACAGAAGCAATTGAAACACCAGCAGTAGGATTGACCTCCACTGTTGAGCTTAAAACGAGTTTTGATCTTTAAAAAACCATGGTAAAGTAAAATAATACTTTGATTTCTTTGATTATCAGCTTAACTGAGCAGGTTCAAGAATTACAAAGCCTGGTGAAGAGAGTTCCTACTTCCATCAGGGCACCCACAACTTCATCCAAGGAACTTGAAGATTCTATAGCTGATTTAACAAGAAGAATCCGAGGATTAAATCTGGGAAGTGATCCAATCATCCCAAAGAAGACAGGATCTATTTTTGTCTTCAAAGACCCAGCAAAGATCCTTAAAAAAGAGAAACGAAAATGAGCAATTTGTCAAGAACAAGTACTTCGACAAGACCTCCAGCAGTACTTACAACTACAACAACTGTACCTAGCTCGGAGGACCAGATTCGTGATTATAGGCGAAACCAACGGCGAATTCTTAATCTACAGCGACGATTGATGCCGAGCCAAAGGAGATTCAGAAGAACTATAGAAGTTCAATTAAGTCCTGAAGCTGAGTTAGAAATTTCTCAATCACAAAGGGCTGGTATGGTTCTAGCCGAAGTTCTCTATTCCACAGGATACAGACCTACTCAACATAGAGTATACCAGCACTATTCGGAAGAAGATATTCTTTGCGTAGAAAATAATCAAGTGGATCTGCCACTTGTAACAGAACAAAGCCAACAAACTCTCAGGGAAGCAGGATTTCAACATATCCACATCGGTCTTATTATGGTAAGACTTTATGCTTTGCATCGACGAGATACTGGTGTCATGGCCCTAGCAGTCCTTAGAGATACCAGATGGAGGGATGATAGATCAATTATAGCAACAATGGAGATGGACTTAACCAGAGGGACACAAATGGTTTATGTCATTCCTGATATAATGATGAGCCTGGAAGATTTCGCAAATCACATAGAAATATCTTTTCAAACGCATGGATATATGGAGTGGCAAGGCGGTTCTAGCAATTTACTCCTCACCAGAATGATGATTGGGAGATTAACAAATACAAGTTTCACTAATTTTGCTTATAATGTACAAAATGTTGCAGATTATTTAACTAGTCGAGGAGTACATGCTTTGCCAGGAACCCGCTTCACTACTGAGCAATTACAACAACAAAGATGGATATTGAGACCATCAATAAGAAGAAATCCAGTGGCGCCTACCCAAGTAAATACCAGAACTTTACTGGATGGAAGCATAAGTTTGCAGTTTGAAGGATATACACCGGTAGCTGAGCAACCAGTGTGCCAATATGAGCAAATGGATTCACCAGAGCAGGAAATTTTGGCTTTCTTAGAAGACGAAGAAGTATCTCCAATATTAAAAGTCAAAAGACTCACTCCACACGCCATACTACCACAACGACAAACAGCTGGAGCGGTGGGGTATGATTTAGCAATTATTGATAATTATGAAATTAGCCCTGGAGATAGGGCCTTGCTCTAGTAAATCCCGAACCGTAAACCTTGAATATACTTCCTCTTGGAGCTGAATATATTTCATTTCTTCCACCAATTAGCCTTTTAACCTCCTCTACTAAATATTCAACTTTACTAACACTCTTTTTCAACTCATCAGTGAGTTTAATCATAGAAGCAATTGAAACACCAGCAGTAGGATTGACCTCTACTGTTGAGCTTAAAACGAGAGTTGAAAACCATTCTTTCCTTACCTTGGTTTCCTTACCAGTAATAGGGTCAATAGAAGTTCCCGATTGTACGATCATTGCCATTGTTCTATGTCTGCTTTTACTGTCTTTTGGGCGCATCACTCTTCACGGGGGCACCCTTTTGATTTCTTGTCCTATTCGTTGCACGCGTAAAACTTCTTGGAACAGATCTCGCCTATTTTCACGAACTTCTGCGAGATGCTTGTGGTAGTAATTTTCAATTATTCCATGCTGATTCTGATAGCGCTTGGTGTTGAAATCATATTCTTTCATCTGCATGATTAATTCTAACTCCCGAAGTCTTTCCAGCACATTGCTTATGGCTTCCTCCTCAATTTTTGCCATTTGATTCCTTTTTTGATGGTCCTCCTGCAAAAATATTCGTGATAAGGTCTGGCTAATTAAGTCTTCATACCTTGTTAGCAGAGGGAATCTGCTAGAACTTGAGGCTTCTTCTGCTGTATCAATAATAATTTGATCGGAAGAATAACTAAGAGTAGCCAGTGTTTCTGGTTCTTCTATCAGCCTTGAAAGTGTATCAGCAAGAATATTGAGTTTACCGTCTATGTGCTCAAAATTTACTCGTACCCCAGTGCCTATTATATAGTCAGTAAATGCGAGCCACCTT
The DNA here is from genome assembly GCA_024364735.1 of Boesenbergia rotunda. NCBI lineage: Eukaryota > Viridiplantae > Streptophyta > Magnoliopsida > Zingiberales > Zingiberaceae > Boesenbergia > Boesenbergia rotunda. The sequence goes on along the minus strand of JAGFNQ010003043.1, from coordinate 23,313 downwards.
ACCCTTGACGGCTTGTTTCTTGCAGTCATGTTGTGGAAGCTAATGATAGCCTGGCAGTCTGTTCATAGCGTTATTTCCTTCTTATCTATGTAGTGAATTTTTAACGCTGTCATTGTTTCCATGGCTGCATAAATTTCTGCATCAATTACTGATTTGATAGTTGGAAATTTTCCATGAGCATAAGCACATATTCGTTCCATGCTTCGTGAGTCATACTTTGTAGGCTTCCATTTACAAATACCACCCCATCCTAACATAGTTCCATCTGACTCAAGGACTATGTAAGCATTCTCGGGGGGTATTTCTAAATCTGGTAACTGATTGACTTGGGCTTTTATTTCTTTGACCAAAGCCCAATCTGAAGTTTTCATCCTTTTATCTCCATGAGGTGAAGTCTTCTCATATAGAGGCCCAAGCTTAGAGCTTAAATTGGGAATATAAGTACTAGCATAATTTAAAATGCCCAACCATGATCTGAGCCCCTTCTTTTCCTTCAATTGCTCATCTTTGAATTCCGTAATCTTCTTAATAATGTGAGGTTGCAATTTGAGTTTTCCTTCACCAATTTATGCTCTGAGAAATTCAATTTTTGGAACCCCAATCTTATATTTAGTTAGAGAGAGTACCAGACCATGCTTTTCACAGATGCCAAACATTATTTCGAAATGCTTGATATGCTCCCTTTCTGTGTTTGAAAAGACCAAAATATCATCAATGTAAACAGAAATAAATTCTTCAGTACCTTGAAAGCATTGGTCTATTTTTCGCTGAAATATTGCGGGTGTGCTCTTCAGACCGAATGACATCACAAGTCATTCAAATAGGCCAGATGGAAAAATAAAGGTCGTCCATTCAATAGAAATGGGATCCATTGCGATCTGATGAAATCCAGATTTCAGATCAAACTTAGAATATATTTTTGAATTCCCTACTTTCTTCAATATGGTATTGATTCCCGGAAGACTATACTGGTCTTTATAAGTATTATCATTCAGTGTCTTATAGTTGAAAACCATTCTTTCCTTTCCCTTGGTTTCCTTACCAGTAATAGGGTCAATAGAAGTTCCCGATTGTACGATCATTGCCATTGTTCTATGTCTGCTTTTACTTGGTCGGATTACATTGAGTTTGAGGAGTGCATCCACATGTCTTTTAAAAGCTTCCTTGAGTGCTGGTGAGACATTGGTGAGTGGCTTGTCTTGAATAGTAATATCAGGGTTGATGATCTCTATCTTACACAGAATGCCATTCTTAGCCCAATGTTGAAGGGGGTTTTCCCCTATATACCCTTGCTCTTTTAATCTATTAAACAAAGAGCTATGCTTGTGTAAAATATTCTGATTAGAAATGGTACCAGCGAAGTATACTTCCTCTTGGAGCTGAATATATTCCATTTCTTCTAATCCAAGTTCCTCAATTGCTGCTGCAGCACTTTGGTTTGTGGCAATTGTAGTAATATTTTTGTAGAAAGTAACAGTATTACCTTCTATTCTAACCCTTGCTTGCTTGCTTCGTATCAAAATTACAGCCAAGCACCATCTGAATTCCTTTTCCTAAAGTCATATCAAAAGCATAAGTGAAAGGAATTCTGAATTTATTTTCACCAATTACCATTTGTCCCATCTTTAGCTTCATCTTGGCTTCCTGCTGGATTACAAAAGGGCCTTAAAAATCACAGAAGCAATTGAAACACCAGCAGTAGGATTGACCTCCACTGTTGAGCTTAAAATGAGTTTTGATCTTTTAAAAACCGTGGTAAAGCAAAATAATACTTTGATTTCTTTGATTATCAGCTTAACTAAGCAGGTTCAAGAATTACAAAGCCTGGTGAAGAGAGTTCCTATTTCCATCAGGGCACCCACAACTTCATCCAAGGAACCTAAAGATTCTATAGCTGATTTAACAAGAAGAATCGGAGGATTAAATCTGGGAAGTGATCCAATCATCCCAAAGAAGACAGGATCTATTTTTGTCTTCAAAGACCCAGCAAAGATCCTTGAAAAAGAGAAACGAAAATGAGCAATTTGTCAAGAACAAGTACTTCGACAAGACCTCCAGCAGTACCTACAACTACAACAACTGTACCTAGCTCGGAGGACCAGATTCGTGATTATAGGCGAAACCAACGGCGAATTCTTAATCTACAGCGGCGATTGATGCCGAGCCAAAGGAGATTCAGAAGAACTATAGAAGCTCAATTAAGTCCTGAAGCTGAGTTAGAAATTTCTCGATCACAAAGGGCTGGTATGGTTCCAGCCGAAGTTCTCTATTCCAAAGGATACAGACCTACTCAACATAGAGTATACCAGCACTATTCGGAAGAAGATATTCTTTGCGTAGAAAATAATCAAGTGGATCTGCCACTTGTAACAGAACAAAGCCAACAAACTCTCAGGGAAGCAGGATTTCAACATATCCACATCGGTCTTATTATGGTAAGACTTTATGCTTTGCATCGACGAGATACTGGTGTCATGGCCCTAGCAGTCCTTAGAGATACCAGATGGAGGGATGATAGATCAATTATAGCAACAATGGAGATGGACTTAACCAGAGGGACACAAATGGTTTATGTCATTCCTGATATAATGATGAGCCTTGAAGATTTCGCAAATCACATAGAAATATCTTCTCAAACGCATGGATATACGGAGTGGCAAGGCGGTTCTAGAAATTTACTCCTCACCAGAATGATGATTGGGAGATTAACAAATACAAGTTTCACTAATTTTGCTTATAATGTACAAAATGTTACAGATTATTTAACTAGTCGAGGAGTACATGCTTTGCCAGGAACCCGGTTCACTACTGAGCAATTGCAACAACAAAGATGGATATTGAGACCATCAATAAGAAGAAATCCAGTGGCGCCTACCCAAGTAAATACCAGAACTTTACTGGATGGAAGCATAAGTTTGCAGTTTGAAGGATATACACCGGTAGCTGAGCAACCAGTGGGCCAATATGAGCAAATGGATTCACCAGAGCAGGAAATTTTAGCTTTCTTAGAAGACGAAGAATTATCTCCAATATTAAAAGTCAAAAGACTCACTCCACACGCCATACTACCACAACGACAAACAGCTGGAGCGGTGGGGTATGATTTAGCAATTATTGATAATTATGAAATTAGCCCAGGAGATAGGTCCTTGCTGTCCACAGGAATCGCCGTACAAATTCCTGATGGACATTTTGGAAGAATAGAAACCAGATCAGGGGTAGCTTGGAGACAAGGACTCCACGTGGGAGCCGGCGTTATTGACCAAGACTATAGAGGAGAGGTAAAAATCTTAGTATTTAATTTGAATTATGAAAATATCATGATTTTTAATGGAGAAGCGGTGGCCCAATTAATTATTGAGAAAATAAGTCTTCCAGAAGTAATTGAGGTCACCGAATTTGCAAGTACTCAAAGGGGTACTCAAGGATTCGGAACAAAAAACCAGCAAATTCAAATTCAAGAAGAAACACATAAAGGCAAGCAGGTCATTTATGTTGCACCCCATGAGTATATCATGGAAAATGATGAGTATTGGCCAACAACTCTCCACAAAGACAACCCTGGCGTTTCAAGAACCAAAGAATATTATGATGATCCTTTCAGGAAGCTTTTAGATGGCCAAATATCGGTAACTGATTGACTTGGGCTTTTATTTCTTTGACCAAAGCCCAATCTGAAGTTTTCATCCTTTTATCTCCATGAGGTGAAGTCTTCTCATATAGAGGCCAAAGCTTAGAGCTTAAATTGGGAATATAAGTACGAGCATAATTTAAAATGCCCAACCATGATCTGTGCCCCTTCTTTTCCTTCAATTGCTCATCTTTGAATTCCGTAATCTTCTTAATAATGTGAGGTTGCAATTTGAGTTTTCCTTCACCAATTTCTGCTCCGAGAAATTCAATTTTTGGAACCCCAATCTTATATTTAGTTGGAGAGAGTACCAGACCATGCTTTTCACAGATGCCAAGCATTATTTCTAAATGCTTGATATGCTCCCTTTCTGTGTTTGAAAAGACCAAAATATCATCAATGTAAACAGAAATAAATTCTTCAGTACCTTGAAAACATGGTCCATTTTTCGCTGAAATATTACGGGTGCGTTCTTCAGACCGAATGGCATTACAAGCCATTCAAATAGGCCAGATGGACAAATAAAGGCCGTCCATTCAATAGAAATGGGATCCATTGCGATCTGATGAAATCCAGATTTCAAATCGAACTTCGAATATATTTTAAATTCCCTACTTTCTTCAATATGGTATTGATTCCCGGAAGACTATACTGGTCTTTATAAGTATTATCATTCAGTGTCTTATAGTTGAAAACCATTCTTTCCTTACCGTTGGTTTCCTTACTAGTAATAGGGTCAATAGAAGTTCCCGATTGTACGATCATTGCCATTGTTCTATGTCTGCTTTTACTTGGTCGGATTACATTGAGTTTGAGGAGTGCATCCACATGTCTTTTAAAAGCTTCCTTGAGTGCTGGTGAGACATTGGTGAGTGGCTTGTCTTGAATAGTAATATCAGGGTTGATGATCTCTATCTTACACAGAATGCCATTCTTAGCCCAATGTTGAAGGGGGTTTTCCCCTATATACCCTTGCTCTTTTAATCTATTAAATAAAGAGCTATGCTTGTGTAAAATATTCTGATTAGAAATGGTACCAGCGAAGTATACTTCCTCTTGGAGCTGAATATATTCCATTTCTTCTAATCCAAGTTCCTCAATTGCTGCTGCAGCACTTTGGTTTGTGTCAATTGTAGTAATATTTTTGTAGAAAGTAACAATATTACCTTCTATTCTAACCCCTCCTTGCATGCTTCGTATCAAATTACAGCCAAGCACCATCTGAACTCCTTTTCCCAAAGTCATATCAAAAGCATAAGTGAAAGGAATTCTGAATTTATTTTCACCAATTACCATTTGTCCCATCTTTAGCTTCATCTTGGCTTCCTGCTGAGAATTAACACCATTAATCAATATAGTGTACGAATTTGGTTCTACCGCCTTACTTGGAATTGATCTGGAATCAATGCAGCAAGAAGTTGCCCCAGTATCTAGTATTGCATTAACACTGAAAGGCTGTAAGTCCTGTATTTCCAAGCTTACTTTGATGTTGTAAAGACAATTATTAACATTTCATTGAGAAATCTGACCATCAGTAATTTTTGAAACTATCTGCTGCTCAAGATAAGTAATCTGCTCCTTCCCCTTTTGAAAATCTTCTGGTGAAAGTTGCTGCAAGTCTTCTAATAACGCCTCAGATAACTCCTCTTCTACCTTTTGGTTTCTTCTTAGAACTCTGGATAACTCTTCTTTCAACCTTTGATTTTCTATCAATAAATACTGCGTATAATTGATCAATTCAGAAATCAGAGTTCTGTCATCATACTGTATTGTGGGTGGTGGTAATGGCTTTAACGAAATCCCTAAATAACTTCCTGCACATAATGTACATGTGGTTAGTTTACAGATTGAGCAATGACCTCTTGACATTTGACTTGTAATCCTCTTGCAAAAATGACATTTGATGCATTGCGAATTTATCTCCTGGTTTATCTGCCATTCATGGTTGCATACATATTGCTCTTCTGGTAGATCCACCTGAACCTGCCATCCTTGGGTTTCCCCTATTAGCACAAATAAAGTCTCAGGTAAGGAATTTGTTACCACGCTGCAGTATTGCTCTGTATCATATTCTCCTTCTGAGATACTGCAAATTGCATCACTATCTGTCTCCTCAGGGTCTACAGATACTACATCAAATTCTTTGGGTAGGTCAAGTTCGCTTAGCATTGCTACTCGTTCCTTGTTTCCTACCTTATTCCTGCATTCACGAGCAAAGTGTCCTTCTTCACCACAAATAAAGCATTTGCATTTGCGTACCTTTGCTCTATCATTCTGATATTTCTTCTTGATAACCCTCACATGAGATTTGTGAGGTTTACCTTTATAAGACTTTGCCTTCCTCAGACCATATCTTCTTGCAGGTTTTTGATAATGTTATGGTAACGGGATTTTTGAACAGAACTGAAGGTCCTTCAGGCTCCTTTGTAAAGATGCTTGCTTACACATTTCCATTAATTCTTGATAAGCATGATGTATTCGGGGTAATACACCAATAGTATTTCCCTTGTGTCTTTCCTGGAACTTTTTCTCGAGATAACTGCCGATGAGGGGTGGCATTTTTCTGTAAAACATACTTGATAGCTCTTCATTTACGAACATCCTCCCCGTTTTGGCTGCAAGCACTTTATATTCATTCATATATGAAATTAAGTCTTTAGTATCATGACATACCAGTCTTTCCAAGTCCAAGTAAGCTTGATTCTGTTCCACTGTGGATCCTGACGCTGGATTTTCTAAAGTAATAATTCTGCGAATTTGTGTTAGTATGTTCTGAGTCTCATCTGCCATTCCAACTAATTTATCATACTGGTCAGGGTACATCACTCTCCATTGAATAAAAGTTTTCTTTTCTGTTTCTCCCAAAAGATTCTCAACATATTGTACCTTTGTTCTGTTGTCACTCCAGATCTTTGAGTCCACAACCTTTGTAGTGATTGATTCCCACCTAGAAATGACATCATGATATAAACCAATGTTATCAAGGAGTACTAGCATAGCACCTGTTTGCTGCTGTGCAGATGGTAATGTCCAAGTTTCATTGGAATACATCTTCTGCATATTTCCTAATTTTGTACCATAATATCCTGGGTCATTATAGACATTTGGTTTCTCCTTCTTAATTGTCGCAGGTGCATATTGAGGTGGCCCCATAGTAGCATCTGGTGGTGGATGATACTCAGATACAGCTGATGTCGATGCTAACAGACTTTCATTAGGCCTTTGTTCTGGGTAATCCATTTTTATTTGCTCTTCTATAGTGGCCACATATTCCTCTTCAACATCATCTGTATCAAATTCGAAGCTAGTAGTGGCAGAATAATATTCAGCAAGTGAAGAAGAAGACTTATCTGCGGTATCATCATCCCATGAGGGATTTTCAGGCTTATATGTATAATAATAGTCTGGCTGCTGAGGAATTGCATATCCCATTTAGGATCTTCGCCAGAAACCCCCTGAAGATTCTGAAAATAGTTGCCCCTGAAGAACGCACCCACAATATTTCAGCGAAAAATGGACCAATGTTTTCAAGGTATTGAAGAATTTATTTCTGTTTACATTGATGATATTTTGATATTTTACGAGCCTTCCCGAGAACCACCTTGTGGGCATTCATGGTTGATGCATGCAAGGTCTCGAGGGATTTGTCAATTGTTAAGTTAGACGATCTTTTCTGTGAATTTGAGCTACATGAGCAAGCTAATGTCTCGGGAAAAGAGAAAGGTATTGCTTTTGTTGCAAAAAAGGAGAAGAAGAAGAGAAAGGAGAAGAAGAAGGTGGTTTACTCATCCTCGTCAGACTCAAAAGAATCTAGCACCTCCTTGGATAGCGATCAAGAGGCGTTCATGGTAAGAAAATTTCGTAGAGCATTTAAAAGTTTATCTAACAAATCCTATGCTAGGAAAGGGGCCAAAGGTAAGGGTAAGGCCAAGGACATAATCTGCTACAACTGCCATCAAGAGGGACACATGAAGAATGAGTGCTCTCAATTGATGAAAAGGGATGACAAGAAGGAAGAGAAGAAGAAGAGTGACAAGAAGAAATCAAAGGGAAACAACTTGGGATGATCCCTCATCCTCAGAGGAAGAAGAAGAGCAAGTCTCCCACTTTGGTCATGTAACGCCCTACCTTATATCTACCCTAAAGGCGGGGTTACGGTCCATACATTCATATCGTCCAATCATGTTAAACATGTATATCCAATAAGAGAGTTACAATACATGAACTCGTAATAAGCATGCTTATTAAAGACTAATTTACCAAGCAAGATTTTTTTTCATTTCTTTTATATCTACATGCATTTACAACCTAATCGGAAAATTCATTTAACACACTATAGCATGGAATCCTAAGTAAGAATATAGCATGAGTCGTCTAGTCTTAGATACATGTCAAAGAAACATTCAAAGAAACAGACATAGGAAATCTATAGCATTTCACCTAATATGCATACGATAAAATTAAATATTACTTATCTAGCATGACATAGGTTTCATGTCACTAACTTAGTCATCACATGTTCAGAGTATAACAATACAATTTCATAGGGAAGCAGTTTAGATTCTAGATAAAACAAGGTAGATAGAATCTTTTATTCTTTCCCGAGCCATCACCACACACATCCTCCAACCTTCCATCTGCCTCTTCCTTTAGTTCGAGTATTTCTTACCGCTATCTGCAGCATAAGACAATACATAAACTAATAAGCAAAACATGCTTAGTAAGAATCCGGGCCTACTCGCAAAACCATATCGATACATCATATCATGTACACAGTAATCAAGATAGAACAAGATTATAAGCCTCATAAGCATCTCATCAAAGCATCATGCATCATAAGCATCTCATCAAGCATCATGCCTCATAAGCATCTCATCAAGCATCATGCATCATAAGCATCTCATCAAATATCTCTAAGTACTTTACAGAACAAGATCATCACATAATGAGAAAACAATATGTTTTTCAAAAAGTTCCATAATGGTAAGTACTTCAAAATAACATATCATCATCCAGGGCCCAGTTGTCGTACCACATCATCATGCGCGTTCCCTAATAAATTGGGGTAGCGAGCCACCAATCTAATTAGAGCAGGACCCTTCCGTCCTACCAATGCCATGACCCTTCCGTACATGCTCATTGGATTTGTTTAACGACCCCCTTCCGAGTCGGGTAGACAACTTTCCAAAGTAAAGTAATTTATCATGCAATTACTCATATAAGTATATGCCTAAAGGTACTCTGTAATCACTTCTCAAAGGGACACACCACGCATTCGGGTGCTCTTGATCCCCTAGGGACACACCACGCATTCGGGTGCTCTTGATCCCAGTTTCAATGGAGTAACCCTTTTTAAGCATATTACCAAACACATCATGTTCTTATCATCATATGTCATCCATGTTCATACATCACATGTCATCCATGTTCATACATCACATTTCATGCATACATGCATCATGTTTTCATACATGTTCATATATTCATCATATTTCATACAAACATCTCATTTAATCATTCAACACATCATGTATGTAGTAGCATGCTTCATGTTAACAATTGACCATGGTTTATACTTCAAAGTGAGGTTAGATTCCACTAACCCTAACTTACAAGGGTGGCCGAATGGTGTAATCATGGCTACGCTAGGTTTTTGACATCCAACCTTCACACAAACATTCACACAAACATGTTATCTACACCACTAATCATGGGAACATATTAGGATATCAAGCAACACAAAAACTCTAGCCTTTCTTTTCTTGGCCGAAACCTACACAAGGGGTAACCCTAGAATTTTGTACATAGCACCATTAAGAAAACCCATACACATTTACCTTAAGTTTTAAGGAATGTATTCTTAAAACCAAAGGGACCAAGGCCTCCCTCTAAGGGGGTGGCCGAAAGTCTCCCAAGGGGAAACCCTAGTGTTTTGTTCTCCCAAAAATTTAGGAACAACACATAGGTGTATAGAATCCCTAGGGCACTAACATGTATCAAGATTTAATCAAAACAACTTCTCTTGGACCTCCAACCATGGGTGGCCGAAAGTCTCATAAGGAAAAACCCTAGATTTTATCCTTAACACCATGAAGAAAAATCCACCTACATGTATACCCTAAGTCTCTAGGTCTTCCTATGCATCAAGTTGGATCAAAAACCTTCTCTTGGACCCCTTACAAGAGTTGGCCGAAAGTTTACAAGAAGGAAAACACCAAATTCAAAATCAATCAACGCATGGCAATCACACAATAACGATTACACTGCAGGCGAGAGGATACTTACATCCTAGCGCTGGAAATTTCGCCTTCTTGAAATCGTAGGGTACCCTACACTTGGAGGGTATGCAAAGATCTTCTCTTCCAAATCTTCTTTCTAGTAGTCCTTGGTCTTGGTAGGAGCAAGAACCTTCAAAGGTCTTCTTCCTTCCAACTTTTCTAGGGCTAGAACCCTAGTGTTGATTTTCGAAAATGGAAGGGGAAGGGAGAAAGGGTTTTCGGTTGGGAGAAGTGAAGAAGAAGAAGAAAAGGAATGGAAGTTATTCCAACTTCCCATATATATACTTTTCTCATGAAAAGACATGTCTCTTCACTCTTACCAACTTAACAAGCATGTTCCTTTCTCCTTCTACATGAAATATTGCTTGGTTCATTGGTTATGACATGGTGAGTGCAACTAGGAGGTCCAAGGTTCAATCCTTGCTTCCTCCACTTTGCACTTTCTTTTTAGCACCATTCATTTCCAAGCCCAATAAACCAAGCCCATCATGAAATTTCATAATATGAATAATATTTTATGAATTCAGAATATTTCATAATATCCCAAAAATATTATTTCATAATATTTTTAATATTCCATTTTCATGAATATAATATTTCATGCTAATATTTCATGATAATATTATTTCATGAATATAATATCTCATGCATATAATATTTCATGCATCCATAACATTTTATAGCATGTGATTGCATGAAATTTATATCATTTCATTATAACCATTTTCATACATTGTCATGATTTTACATTGACAAATTTGGGGTGTTACAATCCTCCCTCTCTTATAGAAAGTTCGTCCCGAACTTTAAACAATTCCCCAGGTATTCAGGATTGTAAAAATTGGGGTGTTACAGGTCATATGACACAAGATCACTCAGACTCATCGGATGATGAATGAAGCTCAAGTAGTGAAGATGAGAGCTCCTCCACTTCATCATCAGAATCAGAAGCTTCGGTAAGTGAGGTATACCATTTACCCTCTTCTACTTTAGTGAAAATAATTTCTAGCACGAACATGGACTTAGCCAAGGCTAGAAGTAAAGTTAAGGATCTAAAAGAACAAATTGTCATGCTTAGAGTAGAAGCTACTAAACTTAAAGATTTGAATGCTAGTTCTACCTCTTCACATGCTTCACACCTTGAAAATGAAAATAGGGAATTAAGAAAACAGGTAGATAACCTCACAAATGCCCTTAGGAAATTCCAAGTAGGATCAAGTAATCTAGATATGATCATCAACAGTCAAAGGGTTGTGTATAACAAGGCCGGGTTGGGTTATAGGCCTAAGACCAAGGAGGTAGCCTTTGTCTCATTTACCGGTAGGATTGGTGTATCTAGGAGACTAGGGGCTAAGGGAACCACAAAGAAGGCATGGGTACCTAAGAGATTTCTAAATGATGTTTATGGATCAAAGATATGGGTACCAAAAGAGTATATTTTTCGTGTTGTTTAGGTAATGGTGAAGGAGTCCCCAACAATGTGGATAGTAGATGGTGGATGCTCAAGACACATGACCGGAGAAGTGAGCAAGTTCACCACTATTAGCTATCTAAGAGAAGGGGCAGTCTCCTTTGGGAATAGTGGAAAATTGAGAATAATTTGTAGGGGCACAATTGAGGTATCTCCCACCATTTCCATACATAAGGTACTTTTGATCAATGACATGAAGTTCAATTTATTAAGTGTAAGCCAACTATGTGATGCCGGGTTTAAAGATGAATTTCATGCTAGAAAATGCATCATTAGACATAATAAATCAAGTGCAATCTTATTAGAAGGGTTTAGAGAAGCGAATCTATATTATCTTGATCTTACCTATGCTACTAACAATGTTGTTAAGTGTCTCATGTCTAAAGAAGAAGAAGGGTGGTTGTGGCACCGAAGACTTGGACACATTAACATGAGGAACATTGCAAGAGTGGCTAAGGAAGAGTTGGTGAAGGGGCTACCAATGATCAAGTATGAGAAGAACAAGTTGTGTGATGCATTCCAAGAGGGTAAGCAATCGAAAGCATCACACAAAGCTAAAACTCTAACCACTACCTCCTTGCCTTTAGAACTTTTGCACATAGATTTATTTGATTGCCATAGTACTCCCTCACTTGAGGGGAGTAAATATTGCCTAGTGATAGTAGATGACTTTTCTAGGTTTACTTGGGTTTACTTCTTGAAACATAAGGATGATACCCTAGAAATTTTTATAGGATTTAGTAAAAGGGTAGAAAACGAAAAACAAATCAAAATAAACCGAATTAGGAGTGACCATGGTAGAGAGTTCCAAAACGCATGTTTCACACAATTTTGTGTTGAAAATGGGTACAAGCATGAGTTTTCATGCCTGAGGACTCCTCAACAAAATGGGGTAGTTGAGAGAAGAAACAGAGCCCTACAAGAAGCTGCTAGGACTATGCTTAATGCATATTCACTTCCTAGCTACTTTTGGGCCAAAGCGGTTAACACCGCTTGCTATATTCAAAACCGGGTGTTGGTACATAGGTTTTTAGAGAAAACACCCTTTGAATTGTGGAATGGAAGGGTACCTCAAGTCCACTACTTTAGGGTCATTGGATGTAAAGTCTACATCTTAAACACCAAAGATGACCTAAGGAAATTTGAGTCAAAAGTCGATGAAGGAATTCTAGTAGGGTACTCCTTGACTAGTAGAGGGTATAGAGTCTACAACAAGAGGACAAAAATGATTGAGGAATTCTCAAATGTCAAATTTGATGAAACAACTAGTACCTACCCTAGAAAGGCTTCAATTGATAAGGATATAGATGAGGTCCAACCCCTTGCCCAAAGAATCCAAGACCTATATTTGGAGGGCAATGATCAAGGGGGAGTGAGAAGTACCCTAGAGGATGAGGAAGGAGTAAATAAACCCACAACCTCTAGGCCACTGAGACATCACCATGATCACCATATTGACCAAATAGTGGGTGACGTCACTCAAGGAGTAAGGACTCGGTCCTACTTTAGGGATCAAACTAGTCAAATAGCTCTTATCTCCCAATTAGAACCTAAGTCCATTGATGAAGCATTGGGAGATGTTGATTGGGTCTTAGCCATGCAAGAAGAGTTAAATCAATTTGAGAGGAGTGAAGTTTGGGAGTTAGTTTCTAGGCCCACTGATTATACCATTGTAACCACAAGATGAGTTATTAGGAACAAACTAGATGACCAAGGTAAAATCACTAGGAACAAGGCTAGATTGGTAGCTAAGGGATTTAACCAAGTTGAGGGACTGGATTATGATGAGACTTATGCCCCCGTAGCTAGGTTAGAATCAATTAGAATTCTACTAGCCTATGCCGCTCACATGGGTTTCACACTCCACCAAATGGATGTGAAGTCAGCATTCCTCAATGGGATAATTAAGGAAGAGGTATATGTAGAACAACCCCCTGGGTTTGAGGACCCCAACTATCCAAGACATGTCTACAAATTAAGAAAAGTCTTATATGGATTGAAATAAGCTCCCCGAGCTTGGTATGAAAGGCTTTCTTTATTTCTAGTGTCTAAGGGGTTTAGGAGAGGAACAATTGACCCTACATTGTTCCTAAAATCTAAGAAAAAAGACATATTTGTTGCCCAAGTCTATGTAGACGATATCATCTTTGGGTCAACAAATAATGACTTTCTACAAGAATTCATCAAGTGTATGGAAGATGAATTTGAGATGAGTCTTGTAGGAGAGTTAACATTTTTCTTAGGCCTTCAAGTTAAGCAAACTAATGAAGGTACGCATGTCTTTCAAACCAAATATGCTAAGGAGATGTTAAAGAAATTTAGTTTTGAAAATGCTAAGGTAGCATCTACACCCATAGGAACCAATGTGAAAATGGATAGTGACATTGAAGGGAAAATAGTAGACTCTAAACAATATAGGAGCATGATTGGTAGCCTCCTATACCTAACCGCTAGTAGACCTGACATACTTTTTGCGATAGGCATGGGTGCAAGGTACCAATCTTGTGCCAAAGAGTCCCATTTGGTTGTAGTCAAGAGGATCCTAAGGTATGTGAAAGGTACCCTGAATGTCGGACTTTGGTATACTAGAACCCCTAATTGGATACACCTGTAACGCCCGTCTTTTCCCACACCTTACGGTGTGGCGAGAGAGACGGCGTTATGCTAACATACCTACACATACATATAGCATAGGACTATCTTAATGCAGCGGAATCATTTTTTTTCATTTTTTTTACACATGCGTTTTATCATGCAACTATTACTTGAACATATATGTATGCCTTAACTTATCATTCATGAACATGGTAGCATTGTAACTTAGCATATTAAAGCATAACATTCCGTACTTTATTCATAAGCATCATAAGTAGCAATTAACTTATCATAAGTATAGCATAGCATCTGAAGAGGCGTTTTAAAACACAAAACATAATAGAAGAGTCTTGTTCCTCTTTCCTTTGCCATGTCACTATCACACACACAGTTTTGGCCCCTCCTGCTGCTTCACCTAGTAACCTCTGTTTGCTTGATCTGCGGTATGAGATAATAAGACTATAAGCACTTAGGCTTAGTAAGACCCTTTCCTACTCACAAAATCCATACGTCACATAAACATAAACATAATGCTTAAATCCTACTTATCATGACATACTTCTTATCATAAACATAAATATAATCATGGCATCATACTTAACATGAACATAAACATAATCATTTGCATAAACATACTTTGCATTAACATACTTTGCATAAACCTACCTTGCATTAACATACTTTGCATTAACATACTTTGCATAAACATACTTTGCATTAACATACTTTGCATAAACATATTTTGCATAAACATACTTTGCATAAACATACTTTGCATTAACATACTTTGCATGGGTATACTTTGCATAAACATATTTTGCATAAACATACTTTTCGTGGCATAATCATAAGGATGAATGCATGCGTCAAATGCATATATCATAAGGATGCTTAGTTTAAAATCATATTTTTAAATACTTAAACATAATCATCACATCATTGGGGTCCCCGGCTTGTACCACATACATACATCATAAGTGTGCATCCCTAAGTAAATACGAGGTAGCGAGCCCCAACCTACTAGGGTAGGAACAGCTACGGTAGTTCCAAAAACCGGGGCTTTCTTAAGGTGCCCATCCCTGTTGGACAGCTACGGTAGTCCCAGAACCGTGGACAACTTCGGTAGTCCAGAACCAAGGCGTTCTTAAGGTGTCCATCCCTTGGATCCTTACTTCGGTCCGGTACAAGCCCATTCTTAAAAATAAATTACTTAACATGCTTCATCATTCATAGAACATTCATGGCATAAACAAAATATTGTTTCATGAAACTTAACATAATAATAGGAACAGCTGCGGTAGTTCCAGAATCGTGGACAGCTTCGGTAGTCCAGAACCGGGGCGTTCTTAAGGTGCCCATCCCTTATCATGACATAGACATACTTAACGTTTCATCATTCATACTTAACATCATTATGCCTTAAAGACATGAACATTCATCATCATTCATTATCTTCATTCATAAGGTATGTCATACTTGCATCATTTTTGTCTTAGGGCCATGGTTATCATTTTTGTTCATCATCTTCATTCTTAAACATGACATACGTACATATCGTTCATGAAGCATGGCATACATACTTATCATTCATAAAACATGGCTTACATACATATTGTTCATAAAACATGGCATACATACATATCATTCATAAAGCATGGCATACATACATATCATTCATAAAACTGTTAGTAATATGAGAGAAGTGTCCTAAGGCAATCGCCTTATGATTGTAAACATTTATTTTAATAAATGAAAATTCACTATTTGAGTATACATGTTTGTGTATTTGATTGGGATCTTAAACTCATTTACTGAATGTCCGCAATACAATTCACAGCATGAGATAATTTGTGATGAATTCACAACTAGTGATTATCTCTACATGTGCAATTGTGAAGTATTGAAATTGTCCCTAGTCGATGAATTGATAAATACGGACACTATCAATTCTGTTGAGACTAGCATGGGTTATTCTCTAATCAGCTGATTCTCACTGGCTGGTGACATTGGGATGTCCGGAGATAAACATGAATGCTAGTTAAGGGAACTAGTTCATTGGAGTGACTGGCTGTAAAACTTCACATGGTAGTCTATATATGTTGGGACTGGGTGCATGTTGACAAGGATACGGGTTCGTAAAATTTTAAATTTTTACGTGCAGCGGAAGAATTAGCATAAAATAATTTCTCAAATTACTTTAACCACGTATCTAGCATGCAACCTTATGATGTGTTGACATGATCATAAATTAAAACTTTATGGAAAAGTAAACTAATTTACTAAGTACCTCGCGTAACTCGAAGTAAGGGACGAGATCCAACCGTAGCGTCCCTTGGAAGCTCCGCCTCTATTCGCGTCCACGCCGAGTTCTCTTCGGGATGACTTCGCAAAGTTACGAGTTTTGTGCCGACGAGAACTACTAGATTCTCTAAAGGCACAACTAGAACAACAAGAGAAAAGAATGGAAACTAACCAACAAGAAACGGAATCAAAATTTCGGGAAGAGAGGAGTTGCGATCCGCTTCTTCTTCTTCTTGTTTGGCTCCTCCTTGGTGGAAGTTGCTCACGCCAACTTCTTGGAGATGAGGGTGCGCCGACCCTAGGAGGAGTAGGTTGGGCGCCAGCCCTAGGAGGGGATGGGGGGCGCCGGCCCTAAGGGGAAGAGAGAGGGTGAGAATAAGAGAGAGAGAGGGAGAGAATAAGAGAGAGAGAGGGAGAGAACTAATCTCTTGATTACTCTATTGATTTGAATTCAAGGCTAGCCTTGGTTCCTTTATATAGTAACCTCTCCCTTGCCAAGCCTCCTTCTTAACAGAATTTTTATAAAAAATTTATCCTATAAATTCTCTTATTAATTATTCTGTTTAAGCAATGTTTTATTATAACTAACTTTATAATAAAACAAATACCTTCTCTCCTTTTATTATGGAATAAATTTTATAAATTTTCTTATTATGGAAAAATCAATTCATAATTGATTTTATAAAATAAAATTAAACCATTTAAAGTTTATTTTAATCTCCATAAAAAGAATAAATTTATTATATAAATTTTTCTTTATCATGGAAAAATCAATTCATAATTGATTTTATAAAATAAAATAAACCAATCCATGGTTCATTTTATTTTTCATAAAAAGAATAAATTTATTATATAAATTTTTTTTATCATGGAAAAATCAATTCATAATTGATTTTATAAAATAAAAAATAAATCATTTAAAGTTTATTTTAATTTCCATGAAAACAAATTTATTTATCCATAATTTTATAAAACAAATCGCTCTTGATTTATTTTATAATTTAAACCAAATAAATTGGTTTCTCCCCTTTGTATTGGTCGGCCAAACCAAGAGGGTGGACACCCTCTTTGGCCGGCCAAACCGAGCCGAACCCATCGCGAATTAAACTCATTTAATTCGCCCAATAAGCCTTCAAAAGACTTAGCCATTTTTAGCTTCCGTTGCGCCTCTGATAAATTCAGATTCGACTTATTTCTCTTGATCGGAAAATCCAATTTTCAACTCGTTTTAAATCCCTCGGATTACTCGTAGTGCGTGTGACTAAATAGGCTTTCGATTTATGTTGGCCGTCTATAATCAACCAATTATAGAACGATCATGAGTGGCACCTAGTAGTACATCATGACCCCCAATTAATCGAAAGATCAACGGTTGACCTCAGAAGTAATTCTGAAACCCTTCAGCAGCTCTAATGAATCGTGCCCCATTCCCTTCACCACCTTATACCCACTTGGTTCAGGACATGGTCTGATTGTGTCAGTCCCCACTAGACTGACTACGTCACATCTAGCCCAAGTAATGTCTTTCTCGTCCTTTGGATTTCTAATTACTCTCATGTATTTAAGAGACTCATACTCTAAACATGATATGCTCTGGCCAGAGGCTTTGAGTAACAATCCGATGATAGGCCTGGGTATACATCTCCTCGCAAGGAGTGGTGAATCCTTTGTAGGCTGTTCAAACATCTTCGGGCACTTCGGCTTATACCCAATCATCCTGGGTCCACACCTCCTTGGAGATGCTTGCTTAAGATGTTAAAGTATAAGTCTCCATGACCAAGATGACTTGAACACTGCAAGTCAAAGGAACATCGCACTTAAGCTGCAGTAATAACTTCATTGACATATCTTTATAGATAACCATATGAAGTTTTACAGCTAGTCACTCCAATGAACTAGTTCCCTTAACTAGCATCCATGTTTATCTCCGGACATCCCAATGTCACCAGCCAGTGAGAATCAGCTGATTAGAGAATAACCCATGCTAGTCTCAACAGAATTGATAGTGTCCGTTTTTATCAATTCATCGACTAGGGATATTTTCAATACTTCACAATTGCACATTTAGAGATAATCACTAGTTGTGATCCCATCACAAATTCTCTTATGCCATGAATTGTATTGCGGACATTCAGTAGATGAGTTTAAGATCCCAATCAAATACACAAACATGTATACTCAAATAGTGAATTATCATTTATTAAAATAAATGTTTACAATCATAAGGCGATTGCCTTAGGACACTTCTCTCATATCACTAACAAACTCCCACTTGGCCTAATGCCAATCGCTACGGTATCCAATACCACAGGCTCTAACATGACCCTCAAACTTGTTTTGAGGCAAGGCCTTAGTTAAAGGATCCGCTAAATTCCTTTCAGTGGGAATTTTCTCAATTTGTATATCATTCCTACTTATAATCTCTCTGATCAGATGATAGCGGCGAAGCACATGTTTGGATCATTGATGAGACCTTGGTTCCTTTGCTTGTGCAATAGCTCCATTGTTGTCGCAATAAACCGGTATTGCTTCATCAATGGTTGGAACCACACCAAGTTCTGAGACGAACTTCTTGATCCAGACTGCTTCCGTGGTAGAATCCGCTACGGTGTCTTGTTTGGAACTCTTCCAACTTATTGCGCCTCCATTCAAAGTAAATACGTATCCAGACTGAGATTTGGAGTCATCCTTATCTGTCTGGAAACTGGCATCTGTATACCCACGTATTACCATATCTCCTTCTCCATATATTAGGAACACATCCTTAGTTCTTCTTAAGTACTTAAGGATTGTCTTGACAGCCGCCCAATGATCCATTCCTGGATCCGACTGGTATCTGCTTGTGACGCTCAGAGCATACGATACATCGGGCCTAGTACATAACATAGCATACATGATAGATCCTATCGCGGATGCATAAGGAATCTTATTCATGCAAATCCTCTCGTCTTCTGTGCGCGGACACATAGACTTTGAAAGGTTGATCCCATGCCTGATGGGAAGGTAACCTTTCTTGGATTCCGACATGCTAAACCTTTTTAGCACTCGGTCTATATATGTAGACTGCGAAAGACAAAGCAACCGTTTTGATCTATCTCTATAGATTCTAATCCCAAGGATATAGGTTGCTTCTCCCAGGTCTTTCATGGAGAAAGATTTGGACAACCAAATTTTAACTATCTGTAAGACTGATATATCGTTTCCTATAAGTAATATGTCATCGACATATAATACTAGGAATACGACTACACTCCCACTAACCTTCTTGTACACACAAGGTTCGTTAGGATTTTATGAGAAATCAAACTTTTTGATTGTCTCATCAAAACGGATGTTCCAGCCCCTGGATGCTTGCTTCAGTCCATATATGGATCGTCGAAGCTTGCATACTTTCGTTTTATCAACCGATGTGAAACCTTCAGGTTGTATCATGTATACATCCTCAAGCAGGTTTCCATTAAGGAAAGCTGTTTTCACATCCATTTGCCATATCTCAAAATCATAATGAGCTGCTATGGCTAGGAGCATCCGAATGGATTTAAGCAAAGCTACTGGCGAATAGGTTTCGTCATAATCAGTTCCTTGTTTCTGACGATATCTTTTTGCCACTAATATAGCCTTAAAGGTAACAACATTACCTTCCATGTCGGTTTTCTTCTTGAAAACCCACTTGCACCCTATGGGCTTAATCCCTTCAGGTGGGTTAACCAAGTCCCATACTTGATTTTCGTACATGGAATCCATTTCCGACTTCATGGCCTCAAGCCATTTGTCCCTTTCTGAACTTTTCAGAACATCTTCATAACTGATAGGTTCGTCATCGCTTATGAGTAACACGTCGTTCGATTCACTTACGAGAAATCCGTATCTCTCTGGAATATTGCGTGTCCTATCAGACCTACGAAGAGGTGGTGTTGTTTTAGGTTCAACTGATAGCTCATCATTATGAGTTATTGGTTGTGGGTCTAGACTAGGTGTCTCTGTAATGTCTATTGGAGTTTCTTGAACTTCATCAAGTTCAATGCCACTCCCACTGTTTTCTTGTAAAAGAAATTCTTTTTCCAGAAATACAGCATGCCTTGAAACAAACACCTTTTGTTCCAAGGGATGATAGAATTGGTAACCCTTCGTTTCCTTAGGGTATCCAATAAATAGACATTTATCAGACTTAGCATCCAATTTGTCTGATACAATCCGCTTCACATAAGCAGGACAACCCCATATCTTAAGGTTAGTTAAGTGGGGTTTCTTACTATTCCATATCTCATATGGAGTAGTAGAGACTATCTTGGTCGGGACTAAGTTTAGCAAGTAAACAGCTGCCTTAAGTGCATAGCCCCAAAAGGATTTTGGATGAGTTGCATGATTCATCATCGACCTAACCATGTCCATCAAGGTTCGGTTTCGCCTCTCAGATACACCATTATGCTATGGTGTATATGGCGGAGTCCATTGGAACAATATCCCATTGTCCCTAAGGTAATCTTGAAACTCTTGACTCAAGTATTCACCACCCCGATCGGATCGAAGTATCTTAATACTTTAGCCAAGCTGTTTCTCTACTTCATTTCTGAACTCTTTGAATTTCTCAAAGGCTTCAGATTTGTGTTTCATTAAGAACACATACCCGAATCGTGAGTGATCATCGATAAAGGTGATGAAGTAGCTATAGCCTCCTTGTGGCAGAGTTGACATTGGTCCACATACATCAGTATGTATTAGACCAAGCAATTCTCCCACTGGATTACCTTTTCCGGAAAATGGTAATTTGGCCATCTTGCCTTTTAAGCATGATTCACATGTATCAAATGAACCGGGTTCAAATGATTCCAAAATTCCACATCGGTGTAATTGGTCATGCGTTTCAACTTACATGGCCAAGACGACAATGCCAGTGTAGGAGTCTATTCGATTATCTATTCGAGCACGTTTGTTGCTAACTTCGATATTGAAAATGTCACCGGATAAATCTAACATGTAGATATCATTGCACAAAGTTCCATTCCCATAAAAAACGCCATTTAAAGTTATGTAACAACAATTGTTACTAAAAGTTAAATAATAACCCTTTTCATTCAAACATGAAATAGATATAATGTTCTTTATTAATGAAGGAACGAAATAACAATTATCCAATTCAAAGACAAGTCCAGTAGGGAGCTTTAGCAAATATGTTCCGATGGCAACAGCAGCAATCCTTGCTCCATTTCCAACTCGTAAATCTGCTTCTCCCTTGACGAGTCTTCTTCTATTCCTTAGCCCCTGTATGTCATTACAAATATGTGAGCTACACCCAGTATCAAGTACCCAGGTATTTGAGGAAATAGAGTGACATTCAATAACGAAGATACTTGAAGAGGATGGGGCATCGAATGCCTTCTTCTTCAAGGACTCAAGATAAACCTTGCAGTTTCTTCGCCAGTGACCCTCTTTGCCACAGTGATGGCAAGTGCCTTTTGGGGTCTTTTCAGTCTTTTTGGCCTTTTTCTTTTCCTTATTCTGTTCTTTGGCCTTCCTCTTAGAACCTTTCTTCGAGGAACCAACTAACAGTACCGTCTTCTGATCCTGCTTCACAGAAGGCTTACAGTCTTCAGCAGGTTGAGCAACTCAGGAAACTGGTCTGGAGTTGCATTTTCAGGAGGACGGTTAGGAAGTTGATCTTCAAGGACATAAGCAAGCTTCTCTGCCTTGAGGACTATCCTCAGGTTTCGAAGCCAGTCCATGAAGTTTGGCCCCAGTCAGTTTATTGGTGTCCAAAAACGCAAATTAGAGAAGACATGATCGAGTGATTAATCCTAGAAATACAAATTGAGCTTATGTGAGAAGAATGATAAAGAATGTATCAACATACATTAATAAATCCTATTTATTTTTCAAATTGAATAACCCTTTTTATCAATTCGTGAGATCGTAGGAACATCTCCAAATAGGTTGATATCCAACCATAGATAAGAACAACCATGGCTGTGGCCATCATGTTTTTCTTAGCTATGAAGGTAGGCAATTATACCGATTACATATCACATATATGTAACTATCACATTATGCTATCAAC
The DNA here is from genome assembly GCA_024364735.1 of Boesenbergia rotunda. Taxonomy (NCBI): domain Eukaryota; kingdom Viridiplantae; phylum Streptophyta; class Magnoliopsida; order Zingiberales; family Zingiberaceae; genus Boesenbergia; species Boesenbergia rotunda. Next base: position 982 of record JAGFNQ010003043.1, on the reverse strand, counting down.
TAATTGAATGTTTGCATAAATCATTGGGTTGTTAACTCATTAACAAGTATGCAACAATATACATAACACCCAACTGCACCTCTCTTTACATCGACCTTGGCTGTGGCACAACAAATCGATGCTCCAAGGTTAAGGCTGACCCATTAATCAAGAAATAGTTTTAATATGGTTGGAGCTCATTCAACCGTTTAGTGAGGCTTGGATGTGTCCAACAACCAAAACTAAGGATTGACCTCTGACTCCAACTATATTATTCATAAACTAATTCCATGGTTTGAACATGTTGAGGTTCAAGCCGGGCATGGATGTGTCCATCAACCCAAACGAGAAACAAAACTCCGATTCTAACCATATTAATGGAAGGTGTTGGCCTTAATATTTTGTAAGGCGTTTTGGGTCTCATCCTTTCTTTTCTAAGTACATTCATGACATTGAATTATGTCATGACTAACAATTTCCTTAATAAACTATGTATGTGACTTAATTTATCAAGTCTCATTAATTAGGAATCGGATTTCCTAATTCTAATTTCATACTTTATTAAAGGAATTGTTTTGGGAAACAATTTCCTAATTTGTCATAATCAATTTCGGAAATAATATGTTTAAGACTTTGATTTCTCTAAATCAAATCTTATTAAATTAAGAGAGAGATTCCCTTAATTCAACCACATATTATTTTCATGAAAATCTCTTTTAAGAAACTCTATAGGAAACCATTTTCCTAATTAATTTTGAGACAACAATATGTAAGAGCATCACCTCTTAAATCATATTTTATTCATGAATTTAATTAATTATAACAAATCATTTTCTAAGGGTGGTTCCCCGAGGCTCAGATACTCAAGGAAAAGTAATTTGTTGTAAATCCAATTTGGACGGCTCCCCGAGGCTCAATCCAAATCAAACATGACAATTTCATTTAATTTATTTATCCATAATTTTATAAAACAAATCGCTCTTGATTTATTTTATAATTTTAT